>VCJL01001822.1:43079-56075 GCA_024139405.1 Backusella mclennaniae | reverse complement strand
TTTTTTTTTTTTATCCTGCCTTTTATCCCCCAAGTGTATTTACCTGGATTCGTAGAGATAAACATACTGCATGTGCATAATCAAGTTTTTTTTTTTTTCTTTGAGTCAACAGTTCTTGACTAATCCCCCAAGCCCTTAACAAGAGAAAACTCCTACTTTAGAATATATATTTTTTGGGGATGATCCTATTTCCTTATTAAAAATTTACACAAAATGTTATACGCCACACAAAAAGTTTATTTATATACCATCTTGAGATGAAAAAGGGGCTTCTTGATCAAACAGAACCAACATATTTTCCCTCTGTGCTATTGTGTCTCGACTCAACTCCCGCAATTGAGTTTTCATTTCTCGCATTCTTTCAAAATAATCATCCGAAGATTTTTGCTCTAGTGATTGGATTCGATCGGACATTTCAAATATATATTTTGAAATGATTAAAAAATGCAAGATGAGTGCAAAAAGGAAAATCAATAGCATTATCAATTTTGTATTGTTTATCTTTTGTCGGCATTTTCGTCTTTTGCGTTGCTGCACCATCTTGTTTAGAGTAGAAAGAATCGATACTTTATCTTTCTTTAGACAGGTCCTTTGAAGCTCCTTTCCGAGCGTTTCATAATAGGTAAAATGAAGATGAATAGAATGAAGTAATGTGGCTGGAAATATATATAGTTAGTTATATAAGGGGGGATAAGGAGAGGGGGCACACTTACATAAGCCTTTATTATCCAGTTCCCTTGTTGTTTTAACGTGAAAAGTGACAAATAGTCTGACTTGATTTCCTTTGGATTCATATGTCATTTTGACCTGTGATAAAATGATATAGGACGATGGTTCGCATGATATTGAAGTGGAAAGTACTATTTCATTTTGATCATGGTTCTTATAACAGTCTATTACAGTAACTATGAAGGAGCTTTATTAGCATTCTTTGAATGGCTAGTCATAGTAGAAATAACCTCTCTCTTTATTACTGTAGCATATCGTTTCTCTTGAGCCATTTTTCCATTCACCAATGGATACATCTATATAAAGAAAATATGAATGTTAAATATATATCTGAATTCTTTTCCTTCCCCTTTTTTTTAAAAAAATAAAAATAAAATAAACGTTACCACTAAACCCAATCCTGTCATATAAAATTCCTTTAATAAGAGCATCATCTTTATATAGCGCATGATTTAATTTCTCAAGATTCCCATAAAAAGTCATATCAAGTGCAGTCATGGTAGATGGATATACTCGCACTCGTTTCTCTATTGACGATGCCGCAATTTCTTTTTTTACATGCTCTTTCTCAATTAATTCTTCCTCTTCTGGTATTAATGGTTTATTATATTTCCAAATATCTTCAATTTGTTTAAATGTAACGTCGCGTGCCATAAATGAAGCAAAGACGTACTAAATAAGAAATCAATCAGGTATCTATCGAGGTGTCCTTTTATTTTATTTTACCTTTCCTGATTCTGTAGTGATTTGTATACCATTTGGTACAACCAGTGCCATCGTTTTCCTTTCTAGAGCAACAACATCATTGAAAGAAATAATCAACTATTGAATAGATTTTTTTAGAAAAGAGAGATTATACATACATTCTATATCTTACATTAGTGACCCATTTAAAAAACTTTGAATTAAAACATATGTAATTCTGTGATATATATAGATGCCCTTGGATCATAATATCTCGATAATAGGCGCAATTATAGTCTTGAACAAGTTGGTCATCTTCAGGTACACTTTTAAAGAGCTGATGAAAATCTGCATTTCGTTTGTTGTCGGCCAAGATAATAGTAAGTTGTTTTAACATGTCTTCCTTTTGGCTCTTTTCTAATTTTATCTCTTCATCTTGATCCTTTTTCTCTCTCGTGATTTGTTTTGGTAATAGAGGTATCAATATCTCTGGATACTCTGTTGTTGATGTAGCTGATATGGAAGGATTGACCATGCTAAGAAAGGTATCCCTTGATAATGAAGACGTACTTGTGACATTGTTATTCCATCCTGTTTCTATTTGGTTCTTCATTTGTCTTCCAAAATTGATAAATTCACGACAATAGTCTTCCATTTTTATTGAGTTTATTGAGCCTCTACAACCGGTTATGTTTGGTTCAACATTGGACTTTGCTTCATGTCTGGCTCTCGGTGGTTTAGGGGGTGGTAGTGTGGGTTTTGTTGTGTGATTAACCAACATTTCTTCGCCTGCTATCATATCAAATATGTATCTATTCTAAAAAATATATAAAAGAAAAAAGAAGAGAGAAACATTCATGAACCATGTTGATAGATTTATCAGCTCAGTTTACACTGTAAACACGGCTCTTTTGACAGAAAGGATAAATGTTTATTTATTGAAGCTCAGTTGGATTCCTGCCACGACTTTTTGAAATATATACGAAAGAAAATCTAGTCCCTTAAATACTCTCTGACAGAGAATTGTCCATAATGGGAAATATCAGACAGAAATCGAGTTTAAAATATATTCCCCAATACCTTAATCTTGAAACTGGATATGTCGAGGCGAATGTGTAATGCGATGACCACAAACCTCATTTAAAACGAATACACAGACTAATGGCGATGGTCTATAATCTACACCAAGAAGATCGTCCGGTAAGAGGTGTATCAACTGACCCCAGGGCTGAAGAGCCTCAAACGGCAGCGCTTTACCTCAGCGGTGAACATATTCATCCTCCTTCGGATTACAGTTTGGTCGTCAACCATATCGATGGTAACAAGCAAAACAACTGTATAAAGAACCTTCGCCTTGTATCCCCACATATGAACTCAGTAGCTGCTACAGGAAATCCGTACAATATTATGAATCCAGAAACGGGTGGACACGAGGATTATCTCGCTCTTTCATATGCAAGTGATGCTGCTGACTATCGCATCAAATCAACAACTGGGTGCACTTCAATGTATTTACTAGACCCAAAAAATAAAAAAAAGGGGGTTCATTTAATAAAAAAAAAACTACTATTCTCTCCATTCTATTTCTTCTTTGAGTAAACGAAATAACATATTCAAGTTATAATATACGTATACATGTAGAAACCAAATAATGACAATATTGCTGAAAATTCCTATTTTATTTTGTCGATAACATTGAGCACTACTTTTAAACAGCTGTTATTGACCTTTGCCTGTCCTTTTTGGGTCCTCTTGATCAAATACTGAACATGGCCACTTATCAAGAGGGTTGCGTTTGAGGTATATTTTGGCAGCTTCAAACATCGAGACATTATAAATTATAATATATTCCGTTTTCCTCAAACCAGTGTGAGCCCGAATTTTTATCTTTAATAAAGACCATTATCAAAAGAAACATTCCTGAAGAACAAACTACCTACCACTCGACGTTTCTTTTTACCATTTTTATCATAATGAACCACATCGTCTCGTTTTGTAGGTACGCCAAACAAACCACCACATAGCTACCAGTGGTTTTATTGGTGATGTTGCACTCACCAGCACGTTCCAGATGCTTTTCACCCGTAATCATATTCTTCATCCAACTGGGATGGTTTAAAGAACGTAAAGTGATCATGGTGCCCCCGCCAATGTCACATGAAAAGTGCCCCGAGTCATAAACTCGATGGATTTACCATCCAAAACTTACTTTTGATTTCAGCCGATATTTGAATTCTTTGACAGTTTATTCATTACTAATAAATTTAATTTGAATCCAACAATTCATTCACTCTCTTAATGACCTGGTGAATATCAGGTCTTTTTGCAGGATCCGAGGTCAACATCCATTTAATCAGTTCCTTGACATGATTTGAATAATTATTCAAAGGGAATTTGTATTGGTTGTTTAATACAGCCAGTGCCACTGAACCGCCTTGACTGACCTCAAAAGGACTTTGTCCGAATCCCATGGCAAATAATGTACACCCTAATGACCATACATCCACCTTCTCGTCTATTGTTGTCCCAACCTTGACATCGAAAAGTTCAGGTGCTCTATAAGCCATCGAGCAATTCTCTGCTGCATCGTCTTGCTGCTCTGAGGCTACTCTCCTATCTGTAATGTTGACACGGGCTGGCCTTGCAGATCCAAAGTCCATTAATACAGGTATTGTTCCATCATCCGAAATCAATACGTTTCTATGTGTTTATGATTTTTGCAATAAGGTCATGATTATGGATGGATTGTTTTAGTGAATGCTCTTTTAAAGAAAACAAGTGACTCACGCAGGTTTAATATCTCTGTGAGCCCAAGGTATAGATTGACCAGCTCTGTTTTTATAATGAGAAAGCACCTTTACTGATACACAAATATCTCTAAATAAGCGTAGCATTTCCTTTTCTTCAAATGTATTTCCAGTCGCATTATTGTTGTCAATCATGTCCTGAATATTCCCATTCTAAAATAACCATTATTTGTCAATCAGTATCGACTTGTTTGTGTGTTATTGCCAAACGTACCTTATAAAATGGCATAATGATGTATATCGTTTTTGAACCATCCTCTTCTTTAATCATACACATATCCTAAATTCATTGCACTTGTAAAAAAAGAAATTTTTTTTTTTTTATATAGCCAACTAGTCTATTTACCACTATTTGAATGATATTTCTGTGCTTAAATCGATCTAGTATCATTGCCTCTCGTCTGGCATTGTCTGCTACTTCTTTCCCCATCTTGCAGCGAATGGTCTTGACTGCATACAAATGTCTCTGCTCATCTTCGGCCAAATAAACAAAAGAGAATCCACTAACAAAAGTTATTATACATACAGATATATTTAGAGAGTCCACACAACACATTCTAGTAACTATGGTTACCCTTCACCCAAAAGCTTCTTGATTTTGAAATGGCGTCCACCCACTTTGATGACAGTGTTTGGAAATGTGTGCGAAGTTTTGTAGGAATCCACAACTGAATCAACAGCAGAATGAATGGAACCCACAATGTTTGTGAAGAACGACATTTCCGGTTCTTCTTATTTTAGAAAAAGAAAAGAAAAAACAAATCGTATGTACAATTACACCCGTGAGTGCGGAACTGTTTTTTTTTTGAATTTTGAATTTCGTTGATCTTTTATTACTTTAATTGGTTTTCCCGAATTTTCTCAATTAAGTATGTACTCGCTTTGCACAGAATGCCCAACATGATAAAACAAACTGCTGCAAGCTTTTTATCATCAATCTATTCTTGCTAAATAAAGTAATGATAAAATGTAGTCAAATCAAAATGAAAATAAACATCCAAGCGCTGATCCGGAAGATTATCACAAAAAAACCGAAAGCTCCCACAACATTCCGAAAAGTTTAATAATGCAAGTAAATAATAAAGCATTATTATTGATGAGTTTAAACAAAAGAGTGTACAACTATTTCCTTTTTCAATGCTTAAAGTGGAGTAAAACTTTTATTCCACAAAAAAAAAAGGCTCTTTCATATTTTATTGGTAAACGGAGTTCTATCCATTGAAGCGACATCGATAAGCAGCATAAATCAGATATGCTATTTATATAATATAAACAAGTTGTTTTATGAAATGAATGACTTGTACCAACTCTTATTTTGTTTCTTTTAAAAATTACCATAAAATAAGGTGGGCAAGTAGGTGACAATATAAACTGGAAAAGTGTAACCATTCTTTTTTAAAACAAATGGGACGAGATCCGAAATCTTGTTGGTTGGATAGAGAACAAAAAAATATGCGTTTTTGGATTTGTAATAAAATACAAACCGTGCATACATCTCAATAAGCGAATTGAAATTGTAATATATGGTTTATGTAATCCATTACTTTGAATTGAATAATATAAAAAAAGATATTTTTATTACATTCTACATTTTAAGAGACTATGTAGCACATGGAATATATGCGATGCCTATCTAATCGGATATGAATCGCCATAATTCCTAATTCTACATTTTAAACGAAAATATTTCAAAAGAATGGATAACAAGATGATTCGTTTTGTCAAAGTCTTCATCATTCTATTGAAATGCCTGGGGGGAATTGGGTTAATTTCCTTTATTTATAAATGTGATATCAATAACAAGAAAAAAAGGATCAAAAAATACTCTTTTTTTTTTCGTGAGAAGTGTAACCACATTTCACCCCAATCAAGCTTAATGTTGGGAATCATGACGTTTGGGAGAGGGACAGTATATAATCCATATAAATCAATGTTATTTTTTTTTCGCAAAGGATTCTATTCTTTTTTTTCTTCGTTCAACAACTTTTTTTATTTTTTTCCATCTTACCTCATTCGGATTGATATGGCCCCTCAAAGAGACGTTTATAATCCCCTTTTATTCGAAATTGCATGGGAAGTCGCAAACAAAGGTAAAGGAAAAATAAAACAATAAAAAAACGCGTTTAAACCAGTCTAAACATAGTGGGTGGTATCTATACCGTCATTAAAACCAAGGTGCCTGTCACCGTTCGTGAGTTTGGAGATCGTTACTGCTTAATTGGCCCATTGTCTTACAAGTCGGCGCCCATGGAGGTCGAGGCGGTAGAGCCTTCCGGGAAAATCAAGGAGACCTTGGATTCCATGTCTGCACTTGGTGTAAAATACCTCTTTGGTCGTTGGCTCGTGGAAGGTTCACCCTATGTGTTATTGTTTGATACCGGGTGTATGTATTATAAGCTGGATGAATGGAAGGGGGATCTCTGGCGTGCTGCAGGTATTCCAAGTCCTCCAAGTGATCAGGAAACAAACGAGGCCATCTTGTTTGGTTACTTAGTAACATGGTTTCTCGGCGATCTTTCATCAAAGGTAAAAATGCCTGATCTATTTTTTCCCCCATAAAAAAAAATCACCAACCCCCCCCCCTTTTTTTTAGTATAGTGAACCTACATCCGGTTCACTGAATCCTGCCATTATCGCCCATTTTCATGAATGGTTGGCTGGTGTGAGTATTCCTTTGATCAAGAAACGCAAGATTGATGTGACCACCATCTTTACAACACATGCCACCTTATTGGGACGCTACCTGTGTGCGGGCTCGGTTGATTTCTATAATAACCTTCGAGAATTTGATGTAGATCAAGAGGCTGGTAAACGTGGCATTTATCATCGTTATTGTATTGAAAGAGGTGCTGCCCATTGTGCTGATGTTTTCACTACCGTAAGTCACATCACTGCTTATGAAAGTGAACATCTTTTGAAGCGTAAACCAGGTAAGCTTTCTTTTTTTTTTTTGAAAACAAATGGGGGGAAATAGTCAGTTGACTTGTAACTGTAGATGGTGTTTTACCAAACGGTTTGAATGTTGTAAAGTTCCAGGCTGTACATGAGTTTCAAAATAAACATGCAGTAGCAAAGGAAAAGATCAACGACTTTGTACGTGGTCACTTTTATGGTCATTATGATTTTGATTTGGAAAACACAGTTTATTTCTTTACTGCTGGTCGTTATGAATACCGAAATAAAGGTGTAGATATGTTTGTAGAATCTCTTGGTCGTAAGTAGTTTTATAATACAAAAAAGAAAACGTTCTATTTAATAACAACAAATTTAGGTTTGAATGATCGTTTGAAAGCAGCAAAATCAAACACAACAGTTGTTGCATTTATCATCATGCCCGGATCCACACGTTCCTTTAATGTGGAAGCTTTGAAAGGACAAGCCGTTACCAAACAATTGCGCGAAACAGTGAATGAAATCCAAAGTCGTATCGGTAAGCGCATCTATGAGAGTGCTTTGAGAGGTGGGGAACTGAATCCCGCCGATTTCCTTTCGGATGAGGATAAGGTGCTTTTGAAACGTCGCGTGTTTGCCTTAAAAAATCAAAACCTTCCCCCTATTGTGACACACAATATGGTGGAGGATGGCTCGGATCCTGTTATTAATCAAATCAGAAGACTTTCTCTTTACAACAAACCCGAAGATCGTGTCAAGACTATTTTTCATCCCGAGTTTTTGAATGCAAATAACCCTCTTCTTGGTTTGGACTATGAAGATTTTGTGCGTGGGTGTCATTTAGGTGTTTTTCCATCCTACTATGAACCTTGGGGATACACACCTGCTGAATGTACAGTGATGGGTGTACCTTCTATTACCACCAAGTATGAAAAATCTAGCCTTCCCTGTTACATTCATTCCTAACATTGTATTTCTCTCTCTTTTCATAGTTTATCAGGATTTGGTTGTTTTATGGATGAAAATATTGAAAACTGTGAGGATTATGGTATATACATTGTAGATCGACGTCTCAAGTCCATCGAAGAATCCATCCAGCAATTGAGCGAACAAATGTTTCGTTTTTGTCAAAAGACCCGTCGCCAACGTATCAACCAAAGAAACCGTACAGAGCGTCTCTCAGATTTACTCGATTGGAAGCGTATGGGACTCGAGTACATAAAAGCACGCCAGCTTGCTCTTCGTCGAGCCTATCCAGGCTCGTTTGTCGATGATGATGAGGAAGAAGAGGTATCGATACCCATGAAGATCCCCAAGCCTTTGTCTGCGCCTGCCAGTCCTCGCATTCGCCATCTTGTGAATGGCTATTTTGACGATGAAGATGAAGAAGAAGAGGAACTTCCGAAGAAAGAGTTTCCTGCAATGCGAAAAGAGGGAGAACAGTCATCGCGCGAACAGGAATTGTTAAGAGAGGGTGATATCCAGACATTAAATAAGCTAACAATCAGAGAAAAGAAGCAAAAACACCATTAAAAGAACAATTACTTATACACTCTTTGTACATGATATTAAATAAAATAATTCTAAAAAACAAGTAATGAAAAGAGATCAAAAAGATAACACCATATGGTGAAACCATTTGTGAAACCTTGCCGGCATTTTAAAATCACATAAACAAAAAAAAAAAAATGTTTTAAAATAAACGCTTTCTTTTTCACTTGAAAGTTCATAAACTAAAATATGCCTTCTTCTGTCAAGCCTTTGCCTATTACTGTCTTTACTGGTTTCTTGGGAAGCGGTAAAATGCCTCACTTTTTATATATCTTATTTGCCCCATATTTATATTTTTTCTATATAAAAAAACTTAGGTAAAACAACAACTATTTTGAACTTGTTGAAGCGTGTTCCCGAAAACTATAAAGTCTGTTTATTAAAGAATGAATTTGGCGATATTGCTGGTATTGTATTTTTTTAGAGGTAGTGTATTGTGTGTTATTAACAAGGGTAACTGTAGTCGACAGTCAATTAGCAAAGGAAACCAATGTTGGCGTTCAAGAGATGGTCAATGGCTGCATTTGCTGTGTTCTTGTTGGTCAAATGAAGTTGGCACTTGAGGAGTTAAGAGGTATAGAAAAAGGCGTGGAGGTTGCTCTTTTTGAAATACATATTGATGTCCTCTTTAGACAAATATAACCCTGATAGAATCATTGTTGAAACAAGTGGCTCAGCTTTCCCTGGTAAAAGCAAATTTATCTTATAAAATACAAGTTGGGCTAATATGACATGATAGCGCCTATTGCTTGGCAGATTCGTGAGATGGAAAGCGATGGTTTTGCTTTAGACTCTATTATTACCGTCATCGATTGCGAAAACTTCCGTGGATACGAAGACACTAGTTATACAGCTAAATTACAGGCACAGTACACTGACGTCATTTTGCTCAACAAGCATGATGCGCTTAATGAGCGTCAGATGGACGATGTTATCGATCATGTCAATGTGTTAAACACAGATACACCCAAAGTATCCATTGATAAGAATGGTGTGTCACCTGATCTTGTCTTTGGTCTGGATACACAGCTTTTCAAGGTCGCTTACGACAAGGAAGGAAAATTGGAGGATATGCCTTTTGATCCGCATCATCAGGAAAACGAGGTTGACTTGATTCAGATCATTCAGTCTACCAGTGGTGTAAAGGAGAACCTCAAAGTCGACGCCTTTGAGAGCTTTTTAAAGACAATGCCAAAGGAGGACATTTATCGCATTAAGGGCTTTGTTCGTTTGGATGACGGTAAACTTTTTATTGTAAACCACGCTTTTGGTCGCTGGACGCTTACACCTGTGGAGAATGAAGATACTTTGGATAATACAAAGGATGTTCAAGTCAAGGTTACTGTTATGGGTCAGGACTTGAGAATGTATCAGGAGAAGGTCAAGGCTATTTTAAATGGTGGTGAAGGAGATGTTCAGCTGACTGCTGCTCATCGTCATTAAATACTCTCTTTTTGGAGTTTATACTCTATTCATTTTTGGGCATACATTAGACAACATAGATTTTTTTGTTTTTATTTTTATTAAACAATAGTAATCGATTTAACTATTTTTATTTTGGAAACACATAGCATTTGAATATTTTTGCATTTTTGTTTTTTGTTGTAAGAAAAGAGTAATGAAAGCATTTAAAATGGGCAAAATAGATGAAACATTCCACCAAGATAACACTTGGTTGTATAACAGAATGAAAATGATCACTAAAGTAAAAGTGAAGGATAGAAGTATACAACATTGATTTCCAAACTAATTGGACATGTTACTTACAGCAAGTTAGGTATTTAAGAAACTACTCTTTTTTGTCCTTCATAGTCCGTAACATTGTAGCTTTAGGAAAGATAGTAGCTTTTTGCGGAACAAGACAAATCTTTATCCAAAAGGCTAAATACCAACCAATGATAATGGGAACTTGACTAATAGTAAAAATAGCAGTGCCAATATTAATGATACTGATAAAGTATCCATAATCTATATTACTATGCGTGTACCAAATCTAAGAGGAGATGAGGATATGCGGTTTCAATTTATTACATTTTATTAAATACCACTACAAACGTATTACCAACACGTCTTCTGATGATTACGCCAGCATTACTCAAATGTTCCACACTCTTGGTTTTATGAATAAAAAATAATTTAAAATCTGCATCATGATTGGATGCAGTGGTACTGTTTGCTCCAAACAAAGTATCAGCAAAATACATTTACGATTGATCAAGACGCTTTGGTTAGCACAACAACAAAAAAAAGACAAGTTTAAAAGCCAACAATTATTAATATGGAAAAAAAAGGTGTTTATTAATCAAACTATTATTAATATTAATAATAATTATATGCAAAAAATTATCGTGTGTAATGCTCAATGCCACTTAGATATAATGAAGAA
This sequence comes from Backusella mclennaniae, assembly GCA_024139405.1. Taxonomy (NCBI): domain Eukaryota; kingdom Fungi; phylum Mucoromycota; class Mucoromycetes; order Mucorales; family Backusellaceae; genus Backusella; species Backusella mclennaniae. The sequence continues at coordinate 45,026 of VCJL01001822.1, read as the reverse complement.
TGGTATACTTTGGAGTGTGTTCTAGACTTAAAAAAATTTAAGCAGATTGACTCAAAGCATGCCGGCTTGGTTCTTCTTGCTGACGAATAGCGATAGCGTCACGGACCACCTCAATAAGTGAGTCAACACCTTGTTTATCAATTTGATGATGCAAGACCATACGTGCCTTGGTTCCCATACCACCCATCTTGATGTTACGAGCGGCCAAAGCAGGAATTAAATCACGCTGAATGTCAAGACCAGCACGGGTAGTATCAATAAAGACCATGCTTGTGTGAACAGGTAACTGGAGGTCAATACCAAGACTCACCAAAGAGTCGGCGAGGTACTTTGCCAAACGATGTGTTTCCTTCATGGTGGGCACAATATTTTCGATGCTGTACTTGGCAGCAGCAGCCATACAACCAGCCTGTCTCCATCCACCACCAAAGAGTTTACGGTAGTAACGGACACGGTCAATGTATTTTGCGCTACCAACCAAGATGGAACCAATAGGGGCACCCACACCCTTGGAAAGGCAGAGAGAAACAGAGTCAAAATGCTTAGAGTATTCCTTCAAAGAGATACCGGTTTCTTGTGAAGCGTTCCAGAGACGAGCACCATCGAGGTGCATCTTGAGACCACGGTTACGAGCCATTTCAGAAATCTTTTGCATCTCCTCGAGAGGGAAAACCATACCATTCAGGGTGTTTTCAAGAGAAACCACACGGGTAGGGGCAGAGTAGATATCTTCACCCAAAATATTGCTTTCAATTTCCTCGCTAGTCACATGGATACCGTTGGATGCAATCACTGGAGAAACAGAAGCACGGGAATGAACAGCAATACCTCCAGCCTCCCACATGTAAACATGGGCACGGGAATCACAGACGACAGAATGAGGGGGGGTTACCAGGTGGGTGCGAAGACCAAGTTGGTTGGATAAAGTACCACTGGTACAGAAAATAGCAGCTTCATGACCAGTAAGTTCAGCAACGTAGTCTTGGAGGTCGTTTACAGACTTGTCTTCCTATTTACAAAAAAGAAATGTAAATAAAACGGTAGTTCATGCGTAAAAGCCCAGGTACCATATTGTATATATGCGTTTTTCTTACCTGAAAGACATCATCATTACGAGAAGCAGCCTTCATGATATCAAACATTTCATCTGTGGGGGCAGTAACAGTATCGCTTCTAAAGTCATAGAGTCGGGCATGAGGATCCGTTTTGACAACTTGATCTGTCACAAGAGAGCTAGTATAGTACGCATGACGAGCAACTGTGGTTGAAAATAGACGAGCAAAGGGGGCAGTAGCAAGGTTTCTTGTAAAGGACATCATATTACTAAAAGAGGTTCCACTGAGTAAAATAAAAATTTTATTTAGTAATTTTATTTTTTTGGTATTTATATAAAAAAAAAATTTTTTTTTGCTCGGTGACAAGGGGTTGTTCACTGAGCTTTAAAATGAGCGGGAGAAAAAAAAATTCTCTTGTTATCGCTTTTTTCCCGTTTAAGAGTGGAATGACTCAGAAATATCTTGATAACTCGGAGCATCAATGGTGTTGAGCCAATGGTTCCTTCTTATTTTATTAATAAGATTATTTTTTTAACGAGAAATGGCGTGCAAGGCGCGAAAGGGGTCCCTTGAAAGTCTAGCTTTTACAAGAGATGATGATTGTTTCATAGTATTTTTAAGGGCGTAAAATTAAGCCCACAAAGAAAAAAAAAAAAAGCAAGAGGACACACACTTTTATGAAAGTTAGTCATTTTGAGAAAGTATTTGTCAGAATTATTTTTATTCTTTCCTTTTCTCTCTATCTGTAAGAGCAAAAAGGCCACGGGAAAAAAAACAAAACTATTGTCGGTGTTTGTTTAAGTAGCACGCTAATTCAACACAGAGTTTTTGGATGCTGCCAATCATTGCCTGGCAACACCATCATCAACTTCTTTTTTATAAAAAGAAAGGG
>VCJL01001816.1:38625-49951 GCA_024139405.1 Backusella mclennaniae | reverse complement strand
ATATTGATTTTTCTTTCAATTTTTTTTTTTTTTTGAATTGTAATTGCGTACTCTAAAAACTGATTGTTGATCAAAAGCAGAATGATAAAAAATGAAAGGAAATTGCCTCAGTTGACTTGGATTAAGTCTAAAAAAAAAGAAGATTTAACAAATAACTTTATTGATGTCCAAAAAAGTATGTTTTACCCAAAAATAAACAAAAAAAATGACACTCCTTTGTTCACTTACAGATAAAAAGGCGACAAAACCTTATAAAAGCTGTGTTTAGATTTGTTTTTAAAAAAGCCATTTCTGGACATTTTCTTTTTAAATGAAAGGATTGAAATTAAACAACAGAGATATACCTCCTCAAGATATTTTTTTTTTTGCTAATCAACAAATAATTAAAGAAATAAATGTAATGCAAAAATATTACATTGAATCAAGAGTTTAATGTTTAACCATAATATTGGAAACCGAAAGAAAAAATGTCATATCGTTTAAAGGCGTTTAGAAACCCGTACTCTTCAGTCTCCCCCCGGCTCTTGGCATTTGGTTTCAATTTTAATAGGCACACACCTTTAGCGGTAAAAAAGTTGATGTACGTTATTATTTTGCATTTATTTGACTAATACGTAGATATGAGCCATTAATTACATTTATAGTCAGTGGGTTCTTTTGCCTTGTTGGTTCTATTATGAAAATTAAATTAGATTTGCATCTATGAGTACATATCAAACAAACAAATGCATTATATTATCTTTGATAGTGAAGGAAAATAGTCATGAATATCCTTCCTAGGCTGATGTCTTTAACCATGCATTTCTGATTTTCTAGGAGTATGTCACCTATTCCTATAGTATTAAATATAGCCTCCGAATATTCAATAGTAATGACCAAGACGAAGATGGTGCTGATATTGTGAAATGAAAAATAAACGTTTAGAGCGGAAACGAACCCATTTCAAGTTTGTTGGATCAACCCGAAACTATCTCTGATTTGGATCGACTGCTCTTCCTTCCCAAGAGCAACTTTCACAAAATCATTTCTATGGTTAAATCAATTGCATTATTTAACCATTTCAATCAAATATGAGAACAAGAAAAAAAAACTCTAGTATTATTTTTTTGGAAAGTGCTGACGCAGTCATTTTTTTAGTCACTCGAGTCAACAAGCACACAGCCTATAAACCTAGTAGAACAAAGAGTAATAACCAATCTAGACAATACTAATACTCAATATAAACCATTCAATAATGGACTTTAGTTATACAACTCTCTTGAAGTAGTGCTCTTTTTAATAGAGATGAAGAAGTATCTATTTTGTGAAGCGTAGCCAAGTAGGAGAAAAATAGCTGGGATTAAACCTGATATTCTTTTTTCAGGATCTCAATATGTAAATACACGGGAAATTTGGATCAAAGTATTTTTAAAGATGCTCAAGCATATAAAAATATAACCATACAAAATAGGATGATGACAAGGATGGTATTAATAATAATAGTACACAATTTATATATATATATATATATATATAAAACATTCAATTCTTGACTAAAAGTGGCTGTTGCATTTGTTTGTATGCATCTGTTTGACGGTACCTGCATAGTATTTAGAGTTTCGGTTATTAGTGGTGTGGGAAACCTCTTCCTCTTTTCTTTGTATATACCTTATAATTCGAGAAAGTTGATAAAAGCCTGTCATTGATACGCTAAAATTAATAACAGAAAGCATTACATTTCTTGGTGTGATGACTAAACACCACCTTGTCCAAATAAGTCCGGAGACAGCCAAAGCTTTTTTTTTTTTGAAAAAATAAATTAATCCATTATTAAAGGAATCAACGATAACTTTTATGTTTATTACTTCACTTACAAATATTTTGTGAAGTACTCAGGTCTTCTACTGGTCTAGTCAAGTCGCTTAAGCCTGCCATTACAAGACCCTATTTGTTATGATATTACACGTTATAAACAATCATCATACCAATATGAGTCAAAAATATATCTAACCAATTTAACGTTGGGGGCCCAGAAATGAACGGTTTTTGGCCCTGTTGGTGAGTTCAAAAATTTACGAAATACAGATTGAGTAGCGACAGCGGCAGACATGATGAAATATTTTATATTTATCAAAATAAAGATAAAGAAAGAAAGAAAATCGCAAAATAAAATAATAAAAAGGAGTTGAAGAAAAGTGTTTCCAAGTGTGTGAAATATCATGAATAAACTTTTTTGATGTGGGACAAAATTCAATTATATTTTTAAATCTGCTTTTTTTCTTGGGTTTCTTTTTTTTTGCATTAGAATTACGAAATCTATTACACACTATGAATATCACTTTAATTATAAAGCAATACAAATTTTATCACAAAGTAAATGGGCTTTTTAGAATGTAAATGTGATATTTCGTTGGTCTAAGGCCACTAGTTATGTTACAACATGAAACGGAGTAATCTTACTAAAAAAAGCCAATATCAAAATCGGTGAAAAAAAAATGAGTATTCTACATAATAACCTAACATTGGCATATTCGTACTTCGGGGATAGTTTTTATTATCATGAAGTGGAGATTAATACTACTCGCAAAATTTTGATGGTATTTCACCAAAGCTATATCAAATCTAGGCTTAAGTTAGGATATAACTTTTGAATAACTTTCATTTGAGAAGTAAAATGGATTACTTGTCCTATATTTAAGTTGGACTCGCTAAAAGGATTACCATTAGAAACTATATACACTAAAGTTATGAATTTTGAAAGTGATAAAAGCAAACCAATAATTTGAAAGCGGGCGTTATAAGATTAGCGCCCTTTGGTCATCCTGAATTTGCAAAATCAAGTAATTTTTTCTTACCAAACGAAAGTTGGACACGCCATTTTACTTCTTTTTTGTTTTTCTTCATTGCAATTTTAAATGCTATTACAAAAATAAATAAATAAACTATTTCAACCAGATCTTTTTTTGGAAAAAAGTGACATACATCAACCAATATGCTTCTCGAATGTTTACACATCGGGTTTGATATATACGACTATTTCGAATTAAGGTATTCAGCTTTTCACAATCCAATGAGATCAAGGGGGTAATGAAATAGTGATTTTCCGCCCAAAATCAATACATATAAAAGCTTTTAGATGTTAAAGCCTTCACATTGTTCTTATTTTGTTATTGAAAGTAAGATGTAAGAATTAAAACTCCATGATTTACGTAAACAGTTGTTTTTGATGTGTGCCTATTTGGCTTTTAAAAGTGAACGCTTTTGGAACCCACCATTTTGGCGACTACGCCACAATCAATTGTAAGTGTGGAGCCATTACTTTTTCTACTTTCTTTCTCACTATTCTTCTTTTTTATAAAAAAAAAGACTTTATTTCAAAGTAAAACACCATGGCTGAAGAACTTAAGTCTCTGTTTGATTTACCTTCTGCATCTGATTTAACAATGGCAGAGTCATTTTACAAGAATCACTTGGATAAATTAGCAAGAAAAATATTACTCGATTACGATCTTGTTATTGGTGACAAAAGGTTTGAAATGCTTGAAGTGGAAGGATACCTGAAGGCGCCCTTCCATATAGATCCCTATTGCCACGGCCATATCAAACAGAAAAGGTCCTGCTATTGGTTTTTTCATCATGTGGGCATGTCGAGTGGATTTCGAGAAGGAAGCCGAAAGGGGGTCGATATTACTGTCGGAAACGAGGATGGAAACTCCGGTGGAATGCTGATCAGAGCCATCCGTAACAAAACCACTCTTATCGAAGGCCCTTCTCTTGTGGTTGATGCCATTTTAAAGGAATTTAATCAAACGTCTGTCAAAAAATTTGTAGCCGAGAAATGGGAAAATATACCAGGTCTTGCACATGATCCATCGAGTGGATTCTATTTGGCACCCAAGTTATCATCATCGAATCATACTGTGTATGCTACACCTCGGGTGGGCTTAGGATTGTCCAACAAAAACAAGTCTGATATGCATTTTAAGTTTGTTGCCAAATTCTATCGGTTCATTGTCCATCCGGAACTTTTAAAAAAGGGCCGTGCTCTGACTATTTTGGCCATGATCGAGACAAATGTACCTGAAGAAACTATGGCGGCAGCAAATAAATGTAGTGTTCAAAGAATACAAACATACAAGAATACATACAATTTGGCCAGAAAAGATCCCCAAAAGCTTTTAAAGAAAGGCCTCGACAAGGACATAGTGAAAGGCAGCGCAGAGTGGAGACTTCAAGTACTAAGTGCCATTTGTAAATTATATCATTAGAATAGAGTGATAGTCAAGATAAAAACAAATGGTTTTTTTTTTTGTATATATGCTTCAGTTGTAATAAAAGAACCGGACGTGATGATATGAGTATTAGACTCATTTTCACCTAACATATAGCCATTTTGATCCACCTTTTTAATGTAGACATATTTATTGGTTTGTTTATTATACAAATTAGAGAAAGAAAAATTACATAAAAAAAATAGTTAAGTAAAATATTTAATGTGCTTTCATCAAATGCTGAACAGCCATAGAGCGGTAACTTTCCAATTCAGGCACTTTTAAATCCACCACCTTTGCTGCATCATCCCATTGACGTAACTGAACCTTTAGGTTATACAAAGGATCCTTTTCAAATTCAATAACCTGTTCTTTTGTATAAGGGCCACCCTAGACAGCGAAAAACAGGTTTATTACCACTACTTTATAATCAAGACAGAATTATCTTACCTGATACTTCAACGACAACTTGGAAGCAGCACTTAGGCTTTCATAATATTTAGGGTCTTTACCAGTAAGATAACGCTTGACAGGCACGTGAGATTCAACCAAAGTTGCCACCTTTCGAGAAAAACCAAGCTGGAGAAGATATTCTGCGCCTATACGTTCGTGTCCAGTAACACCCACGCTAACTTGTTTCTTATTTTGCTGTGCCCCGCTATCCAAAGCAGAAGAATCCAGATCGGTAATATCAGTAGCATCACAAAGCATTTGCTTTTGATCTGGTGAAGTAGCGAATTGTCCAATATCGTGAAGTAAAGCAGCAAGAATGGCTTCTTCTTCTGCATCTGTTGATATATTTATAAGCATATTTATATATGTGATGCATTATATATATACTTACTGCATTGTCTAGCAGACGCGGCAGCTTGTAAACTGTGTTCTAATTGAGAGATCTTCTCACCAATATAATCTTGTTTACTACCATCGATTAATACTTTAAAGACAGCATCAACAATACGATTAGCAGCTTGTTCTTCCATTTTGTTTTTATAGTGTAAAATATATTTTAATAGGAAAAAAGAAAAAGGAAACACAATCCGATGATAAGGGCTTTTATAAAACTGATATGTAAAATACACTAGCGTAAAATACAAATTTTGTTTATTACATCCACGTTTTTAACCTGTAAAAAACTCCGGACATCGCAAATTGATTTCCTTTGACCGATATGTCGGAGTAGCTTTCCGAACGGGCGGAAGATCTAATTAAACCAATCCAAATCAACAATAGCTAGCACGCAGGTTATAAGACGTCTGAATCACCTTTGTGTATGATAGGGCACGTGCTCTAGCGTGAAGCTTTGAAAGTACATTTTATGTCATATCATTTTTTTTTGTACAATGGGCGAGATCTCGGTAATCTTATTTGTTTTTTATTTATTTATTGTTATTTTTGTACAAATTGTCCAAAATATTTTATTTTACGTCGTGGGAAGTGTCATCTCCGAGAAAAAAACAAAAAAATGCGTAAAGTACAAAAAAAATATGCATAAAAAAAAACACTATATAAAGAACGACATTTTCTTTTCTATTTCTCCTCGTTACTTTATTTCTCTCATACTTTTTTATACTCATTATCAATATGGTTACTGTTTCTCCTCGTGTTGAATCTTATAACTTGACTCCTGAACAAATCCAAAGCTATAACGACAATGGATTCCTTGTGATTGAAGACTTCTTTTCTACCAATGAACACCAATCATTGGAAAGCTACTGTAACGAGTTCCAAAACTGGGGTAAGGAGAAGGGTAAATGGATGCAATACTATGAGGTCAATACTGTTACTGGTGAGAGCATCCTTTGCCGTACCGAAAACTTCACACCTTATCACGAAGGTATGGAGAGCTACGTCAAGAGTCCACGTCTCTTGGAGGTTCTCAAGAAGCTTCATGGAGAAGAATACCTTTTGTTTAAGGAAAAGGTAAACTATAAGTTGTCTGGTGGAGGAGGTAAAGTATTTTATATAAGGATGGAGGGAAAAAAAAAAGTTTTGATAAACTGATGTCTGGGTTTATAGGATTCCCTGCCCATCAAGATGCTCCTGCTTTTGTTCAATTTGGCCAATCATCTCATATGACTGTCATGTTTACTGTTGATCCCACTACAAAAGAAAATGGCTGTTTGGAAGTCGTTCCAGGTTCTCATAAAAATAATTATGAAAAGCGTATCCTTCCCCAAGAACAAGATGGTTCTATTGCACTCGATTGGTGTGAGAAGGAGAACTGGATCCCAGTTTATTGCAAGCCTGTAAGTATAGTATTATTTATTGAGAATTTTTTTTCCCGGTAAAGCTAAAAAGAGATGTTAGGGATCTGTGTTGATCTTTGGTGCTTATCTCGCTCATCGCTCTGGAGATAACATTACTGAGAAAGCTAGAAAGGCAGTCTATTTGACCTACAATGCTGCTGTTGAAGGTGATTTCCGTGACCATTACTATGCTGAAAAGCGTAAGCTTTTCCCTCCTTCTTATGAACGTGAAGAGGGCAAAGATTACAGTAAGTTATACACTTTTTATTTTTATATTTCTGTAATATCAAAATACTCACATCACAATTCATAGGTGAAGGTGCTGTTATTTACAATTTGGCAACTCCTATTCGCTCTTAGATCTCTATAAAATCTTTAATTAATCCATTTTTTTTTTACTTATCCTTCTATCCATATATCAATTTACTTTTGTTTATTTTTTGTAAGTACATATCCTTTTTGTAATAAAAAAACCTTTTTTTCCAAAAGAAAAACATGTATTTAGAATTTGATAACTCTCTTCACCCTTAATATTGGCGATTTCGATAATAGAAATATCATAATCTGCAATTATGTTAATGACAAATCAGAGAAACAACGCCTTAGTATTGGGTTGGGGATGCGGTTACATGCGTCTTCCCTCGTTATTTTTTGTTACCAAGAAAAAAAAAGGGCACGCTATCTAAAAAAAAAATTGACTTCACGTCAACAATGCTCAAAAATATGAATTGCCTTATTAAGAGAAAATAATTGATTAAATTAAAGTCGTGAGACCATGTTGATTGGAAGATCCTACGGGTATATCCATGATGCATACATGTTTATTCATAATATAAAAGCTGCTAACCAAAAGTAATCCAAAAAGAAAAATAGAGTTTATATTCTCTATAAGCAAATATGTAATATGTAATCATCGAAATTACTTTATTTGAGACCTTTCATGCATGTCATCTTTTTTTTTAATACCAAAATCAATATTATATAATAGTAAGGAAAGAGAGAAGGCTCTGACATGGTTTTTTTTTTTTTTTTGAAATAACTTTCGACGTCAGCAAGCTCATAGACACTATGCATTTTGAAATTTTGATTCGTGCACCTTATTGTTACTATAAAAAGCGCTGGCAATACACAAAGAGAAAGATGATGAAGTAATCAATTTATATTGATAAGCATTGGTATTTATCTACCTTTTGTTGGTATTAAACAATAAGAGAAGAGTACAGGATGTTGGTGTTAAAAACCCAATGGATCATGTCATATCTGGTACTTCTTACAAGGTCCAACATCACTGGTTTTTTATATATTTTATAAATAAATAATTATTAATGCAGATATGTTTTATCAGCGCACATTCGATATAGTAATTGTGATACGATTTAATATATATCAAGTAATATCACCCGAGAGAAAGGTGGGGAATAGTGTAAACTTGAAGTTGGCACATTCATATGGATTATCAAATATCATTCATTCCATATAAATAATTATATCATAATAAAACAAAATTGCTACAAGTTATCTATCAAGTTGTAAAAATAGATTCAACCATGCTTCTCGTTCTTCAGGAATAAGGTTATATAAGTGAAATAAATAAATTCGGTTGTTAAAAAGGGTATATACTAACCTCTAAAAAGGATAATATTTTTATATCTTTTAATAAAAAAGAAAACGTAGTTTATATAACTATTTATACATATACTAATAGAGAGTAGATGGCTTCCGTATATATATAAGAATCTAGAAAGTGGAGATGAAAGTTAATCTGGTGCCCTTTGTTTACAATGCACGAGGATATATGATCATTACAATATCTTCCTCATTTGTTTATAATATATATACTTTTGACAGATGACTTGACTTTGTGAGTTATTTAATAAAGTATGGATTTCTTTTTAGGAATACTCGTCAAGCCTTCTTTCCATCTCTTTCTCATTATATGTATTCTTAATTAATTTGTTGGTAAATAAAACCATATGAAAAATGTTGACTACTTAATAAAAAAAAAGGAACATGATAACAGATAAAGTACGACATGATAGTGTTGTTGTTGTCATAAAACTATTAAGTGTTTTGATAGCTATATTAAACTCGGAAAATCACTATATATCCGATTATAATAAGTGTATTTATGCTACCATTTACTCGGTTCGTATTTTTTTTTAAAAAAAAAAGGTTGTTCTAGAAATCAACGATTCTTTTTGCAAAAAGAATATAAATATATATTTTTTACCAGCAGTTATTAATAACCAGAAAGGGCCTTTTTATTTACAAACAAAACATGTCACTTTTACTTTAAAATAAAATCATACCTTATGAAAGTGAATACTAATTTTTCCATTTTTGGTTTAATTGCATCTATAATGATTTCAAATTTGATTTCCTCAGGAGGTGATGTGGGGGGAGTCATGAAGCTAAAACGTCTGTGTATCTGCAGTAGAAACTTTTTAAGCTCAAACTTTACTTCCGAATTTGCCATTCCATTGATCCTATTGATTAGCATATCTTTTTGATATTAAACTTATATATATATATATACATCCTCCACTTTATTTATTTACTCTCTTTTCCTTCTATTATTTTCTTCCCTTTCTTTATATATTTATACACACATATATTTTACTTGTTCATTTATATATACATATAATTACTACTTTTCACTATGCATCAAACAGAAAAAACAGTTTATGAACTTTATCAGGAATCTCATCCGTTTGGAAAACCAGAGGACCCATTACCAACCCATAGCGAATTCCAAGAAACAATTAATGATTACCTTGAGAACCTCAGTCCAAAAAAACGGGACAAAGCACTAGTTGATCATCCTCGTTACCGTCTCATCCAGGAGGTGCTTAGGAATCCCAGAAATACGACCGTATCTACTGCGCAATTTCGATTCTGGGTAAAGAAAATGTTCCAAATCCAACAGAATATCGTCATCCATGATAATAAACCGGTTGCAATGAAGGAGCAGATTTATGATATATTAGTAAGAGCTCATAAAGATGCTCACCATGGTGGCCGAGATAAGACATCAGCTATTGTAAAGTATATAACCCATCTGTCAAATATATTGTATACTAACTTGAATCATTGAATGATAGGTTCGAAACCAATTTTCTTGGATTCCAAAAGAATTGGTAGCCAGGTTTGTACGTCAATGTCCCACTTGTATAAGCAGAAGAAACGGAAGCCAGCCACTCAGTGCGTATAGCAACAAGACCCTCAATCCTCCACACTATGGGTCATATGACTATTACTCCCGTCAAAATACCGACGTTGCATTAATGTACTCTGGAAAAGGAACCGACAGTGACGTATCTACTCCATCTACCGAAAACACATTTATCAAACAAAGATTATCTCCATGCTACATGTCCTCTCCACCAAAGGTCAACTCGAGTTTATTTCAAAATACTTTATTTGAATCACCCAATTTCGAATTAGCAGAGCAACAGAATGCTATTTATCGACGAAAGGAATGTATAAACTATCCTACTAACAGCTATTACATGTCATGCAATCAGCCCGTTCATAATTCCGATTTCGGGATTGTCAAGGAGGAGTATTTAAGCCGACAAGATATTCTATCACATAGTTCTGAACTATAAACTGTATATAACCTTTTAAACACACAGGTCATGAAAAAAAAAATGAAAAAAAAAGCCAGAAAACAGAAAACATGATATTATAAAAAAAAAATTATTTCCTAACATTTTACAACTACATGTATATAAGCATATACACAAGACTTTATGATATACCAAACATTCTCTTTTTTTATTATGAAATATACAATTTTAATACTATATATTCTGCATATATATTATTAATTCTTTTCTTCTTTATTTCTTTTTATAGTAAAAAGAAATAAAGAAAAAGAAAAAAGTTTCGGAATTTTTTTCAAGAAATGCCTGGTTCAACATTTTTATAACTGTAATTCAAATTCATTCCAACCTGTTCCTAATAATGCATCAATGTCAATCATAAATGCATTTGCAATTGGATCTATACGTTGATTGATGGACCCATGATTGATGGTGTGAAAAGAGGAGGATGAAAAGAGGTGTTGGTGGGGGTTTTGTTGGTCAAATAAGGATAAGGCTCTCATATCCTGACTTGAGCAATGCCTGAATGACGTACCATATGATGATGGTCTTTTTGTATTATCTGTAGTTTTTGTTTTAAAAAGAAAAAAAGATACGACGATAAATACATTTTCTATTTTTTTTTCTGCAAGTGCACATGTTAGATTTTGTTTTACCTGTATGATGATGACTTTGAAGTTGTAATTCCTGTTGATGTTCTTGTTGCTGTTGTTTCTGAAGACTTTGTTGGTGTTCTCGTTGCCGTGATTCCTGCTGTTGTCGTTGCTTTTGTTCCAGTAAAAGCTTCTGCTGTTGTTGTTGTTGCTGTTGTTGCTGTTCCTGTAATAGCTGCTGCTGTTTTTGTTGCTCCAAGCTTGTATAGTTATCTGCTGCGGTGTTATAATTATTTGAGTGATTTGTTCCTGTGTGAAACATGTCATTGTTATACACATTCAGGGGTGGAAAAGAAGAGGACTGAACCATTGTTGTTGAGTCCGACATGCGTGTAACACTCTGATATGTATTAGCGTCCTTTTTTTTAAACATCATGGGAGCTTCGTCCTTCTGTGAAGCTGAGTAATTTTTTATCAGATCTGGTGGAGTCGGTGCCGAAGACGAAGCTGGTGAAGTCACTAAGCTGGATGGAGACTTTGAAGGTGTTTGCTGCTGATGTATAAATTCTGAATATTTTCTCTTTACGCTTTTGTTGTTCTGATAGCCATAGTAATTGTACCTATAAATA
>VCJL01001816.1:4344-15245 GCA_024139405.1 Backusella mclennaniae | reverse complement strand
ATATATATATATATATATATATATTCACTCATTTTCATTTTGAAATGTCCCTTTCCCGCCATTTTATTATACACAAGATGACGATACGACAAGGAGTGCATTGGTATCAATACATGGCTTAATTTAAGATCATGTCTTATTTGAAAAAAGTCATGTTAATGCACAGATTTAGTCTGTCTCGTTTATTTAACTGCTTTGGTTAAAATGTAATGATAATAAAACCCAAACTGAATAATGCAACACTATATGCTCAAAAGAACATTATTTTGAATAGTCTATTCATTAATTTACCCTGAATATTTATGCTTATTTATTTGCCCTTAATGCGTATCATTAGAATGACCATGCTAAAATATATGTATTGAGCCGTCTTTAGGGCCGCTCATAATTGACACCCACTATGTATGATGCATGAACAGTGCAACTTTTCCTTGGTTGTTTTTACTAGCCCCCAATTTTTTTTTATTATTCATTAATTATCTTTTTTTTTTTTTCTTTTTTTCTTCTCCTTTTCTTAAATCCAATATTTGGATTCACTAGAAAGTCATTGTGCTTTTTACATTTATTCTTAATACCAAGACTTTAGGAGAACCCTTTTCATTGTAAAATATATTTACTTTAATAGGGAATTTGGTTGCAAATTACCATAAATGTCACTCCTTTAAAGTTTCAATATCTCAATGATATATATATAAACAAAGCACTATCAAGCTTGCTTGGAATACAATTTATATTCAATGAATGACTCTATTTTCCTCCACAGGCCAGATATCTAATTACCAAAGTGTATGATGTCATATGACAAGATACGGGTTTAATGATTGAAGACTTGCCCTTTTTTCAAGATACAAAGTACTGTATTCATGATCAAGAAAGATTTCCATTTAGGGCAAAAAATAGAAGGACAGCTGAGTCCAAAATGCCTTTTCTCTCTTTCAAACAAGCCACACACCGATAAACATGACGTAACACATCCATTTGTTTTCATTTTTTTTTCAGCTATAGTGTCAACAAACTGCTGCGTCGTCGCCTTTTCATTTTTCTCTACATTTTTCTTTTATTTTTATTTGAAAAAAGATGGCTGAAGATTTCGCTAAAGCCAATCAATTTCAATATGCCGCCACCTCCAGTTTAGTTCTACAAGCCAATCGCAAAGGCTTACCGCGCCGTGACCAGGAGCCTACCGGTGAGCCAGAGACGCTTTGGGGAAAAATCGATCCCAAAGGCTTTGGTTCGCGTGTGGAACGAGAAACACCCAAGGATATGGAGGAAAAGAAGAAAAAGGCAGCTGCAAAACGCTCAGACGAAAATGTGGAAAGACGTCGTAAAAAGAAGGAAGAAAGCGCTCTCAGCAAAGCCTATGGCTATTCTTCGGTCCTGTCAGCAACAGAGGATTGGGAAGGGTTAAGCTATCGTCCTCGCACAAAGGAGACACGCGAAGCTTATGAGCACATTCTTTCTTTTGTCTATCAGCATTTAGGCGATCAGGAACGTGATGTCATTCGAAGTGCTGCAGATGATGTATTAGAGACACTCAAGACGGATACCCTCAAAGACTTTGATAAAAAGAAGGCCATTGAGGCCGTCATTGGCAACATTGAATCTGAGCACTTTGCGCAGCTTGTCAACTTGTCGAAAAAGATTACCGATTATGCGGGAGACGGTGAGGCCATGGACGTCGACCAGGACGGTGTTAATGGCGACATTGACGATGAAGTGGGCGTAGCCGTCGTCTTTGATGACGATGAGGAGGAAGAGGACGATCAGTTTGAAATGAAGGAAGATGAAGAAGAGGAGGAAGAGGAAGACGATGGTCTCAGAATGCGTGTGGCTCAAGACGACGAGGCAGAGGAGTCTGATCAAGAGGATGGCTTCAAGACAGTCTTGCCTGGTGGTGTGTCCAAAAAGACAAAGTCTACAAGCAGTACAGACAGTATCTTTCCTCACGATATTGATGCTTTCTGGCTTCAGCGCCAGATTGCTACACACTATCCTGATC
This sequence comes from Backusella mclennaniae, assembly GCA_024139405.1. Lineage (NCBI taxonomy): Eukaryota > Fungi > Mucoromycota > Mucoromycetes > Mucorales > Backusellaceae > Backusella > Backusella mclennaniae. The sequence continues at coordinate 13,246 of VCJL01001816.1, read as the reverse complement.
CGCATACAGCTCAGGAAAAGACGGTGGAGGCCTTCAACATTTTGGGTTCCGAGTCTATCAATATCCGTGATTGTGAAAACGAGTTGATGGGTTTGTTTGACTATGACAAGTTTGACTTGGTTCGCATCTTGACAAAGAACCGTGATGTGATTTATTGGTGTACTCGTCTGGCTCGTGTGGATGGTGATGAAAGGGTCGCGCTCGAGGCTGAATTGCAGAGCAACAACTTGGGTTGGATCTTGAGAAGTCTGAGCGGCGATCGTCAGCGTCGTGGTGAGGCTCTTGAAAGGAAGGGTGTTGTGGATACACCAATGGAGATGGATGATGAGACTGGTCGCAGCCGTGGTCAGCTACCCACTACTGTCACAATCGCACCGGGTACGACAGTAGCACCTCGTCAAATGTTGGATCTCGATTCACTCATGTTTCAACAGGGTTCGCATCTCATGTCCAACAAAAAGGTCAAGCTCCCCGATGGTTCTTTCAAGCGTACGAAGAAAGGGTATGAGGAGATTCACGTTCCTGCTCCCAAGCCTGTTTCTTTTGCTACCGGAGAAAAGCTCGTGCCTATCACTGATCTTCCTGAATGGTCCCAGGAGGCGTTTGGTACTTCAAAGAGTTTGAATCGCGTTCAGAGTAGAGTCTATCCTACTGCTTTCGGAAGCGATGAGAATCTCTTGCTTTGTGCTCCTACTGGTGCTGGTAAGACGAATGTCGCTATGCTTACCATTTTGCATGAAATGGGCAAGTATCGTGATCCAAAGACGGGTTTGATTGACTTGGATGCTTTCAAGATTGTTTATATTGCGCCCATGAAGGCTCTGGTTGCTGAAATGGTGGGTAACTTTAGTTCTCGTCTCAAGTCGTATGGTATCAATGTCGCCGAATTGACAGGTGATCGCCAGTTAACCAAGCAGCAGATTGCAGAAACCCAGATCATTGTAACAACACCTGAGAAGTGGGATGTTATCACTCGCAAAGCAACAGACCGTAGTTATACTTCTCTTGTGCGTTTGATCATTATTGATGAAATTCACTTGTTGCACGATGACCGTGGCCCCGTTTTGGAAAGTATCATCTCTCGTACCATCCGAAACATGGAGCAGACACAGGAGCTGGTTCGTCTTGTGGGTCTTTCTGCCACTTTGCCCAACTTTTCCGATGTCGCCGCGTTTTTGCGTGTGGATGCCAAAACAGGTCTTTTCCACTTTGATAGCTCGTATCGTCCCTGTCCATTGAAGCAGCAATTTATCGGTGTGACGGAGAAGAAGGCCATCAAGCGTTTCCAGACAATGAATGAGGTGTGTTATGACAAGGTCATTGAGCAGCTGGATCAAAAGGAGGAAAATCAGGTACTTGTGTTTACGCATTCTCGTAAAGAAACTGCAAAGACCGCCAAGACACTGCGTGACATGGCTTTGGACAAAGATACCATCACTCGCTTCTTGAAACAAGACTCTGCAAGTCGCGAAATCTTACAATCTGAAGCTGCCACTGTCAAGGATGCCAATTTGCAGGAGCTTTTGCCGTATGGTTTTGCCATCCATCATGCTGGTATGACGCGTGCGGATCGTACCTTGGTCGAGGATTTGTTTGCTGACGGTCACATCAAGGTGCTTTGCTCTACTGCTACTCTTGCTTGGGGTGTGAATTTGCCTGCTCACGCCGTCATCATCAAGGGTACTCAGATCTATTCTCCCGAGAAGGGTCGTTGGGTGGAATTGTCTCCTCAGGATGTGTTGCAGATGCTGGGTCGTGCTGGTCGTCCTCAATATGATACCTATGGTGAAGGCATCATTATTACAGCTCACTCTGAATTGCAGTACTATCTTTCTTTGCTCAATACACAGTTGCCCATCGAGTCTCAGTTTATCTCGAGATTGGCCGATAATCTGAATGCGGAGATTGTGTTGGGCACCATCAGAAACCGTGATGAGGCTGTGCAGTGGTTGGGTTATACCTATCTCTATGTGCGTATGCTTCGCAACCCTAGTCTTTACAGCGTGTCTCAGGATGATATGGAGGAGGATCCCCATTTGGAACAGAAGCGTGTCGACCTGATTCACTCTGCTGCTACTCTTTTGGATAAGTGCAATCTGGTCAAGTATGATAAAAAGTCTGGTCGCTTCCAAGTCACTGAATTGGGCCGTATTGCTTCTCACTTTTATGTCTCACATCACTCAATGTCGACGTACAATCAACACTTGCGTCCCATGATGAGTGAAATTGAACTCTTCAGAGTATTCGCTCTTTCTGATGAATTCAAGTATATTCCTGTACGTGAGGAAGAAAAGATGGAGTTGCAGAAACTGCTGGAGCGTGTGCCTGTGCCAATCAAGGAAAGCATTGAGGAACCCACTGCCAAAATCAATGTGCTTTTACAGGCGTACATCTCGCAGCTCAAGTTGGATGGCTTTGCTTTGGTATCTGATATGGTGTATGTGACTCAGAGCGCTGGTCGTATCCTTCGTGCCGTGTTTGAAATCTGTATGAAGCGTGGCTGGGCCCAGTTGACCAAGAAGGCGTTGAATCTGTGCAAGATGGTTGAGAAGCGCATGTGGCTACCAATGTCTCCTTTGCGTCAGTTCAAGGCTATGCCTCAGGACATTGTCCGTCGTCTTGAACGTAAGGAGTTCCCATGGGAGCGCTACTTTGATTTGAATCCGCAAGAGTTGGGTGAGCTTATTGGACAACCCAAGGCAGGTCGTACTCTCCACAAGTATGTGCATCAGTTCCCCAAGTTGGATCTTCAAGCTCATGTTCAACCAGTGACCCGTTCCTTGCTCAAGGTCGAATTGACAATTACACCCGATTTCCAGTGGGATGAAAAGGTGCATGGTTTGGCCGAGGCTTTCTGGATTCTTGTTGAAGATGTTGATGGTGAGCATATCTTGCATCATGATTACTTTGTCTTGAAGCAGCGTTATGCCGAAGAAGAGCATCTTGTCTCGTTTACTGTTCCTCTTCATGAGCCTTTGCCTCCAAACTATTATGTTACTGTGGTTGCTGATCGTTGGTTGCACTGTGAGACCAAGTTGCCCGTGTCTTTCAAGCATCTTATCCTTCCAGAGAAGTACACTCCTCCTACGGATCTTCATGATCTCCAGCCACTTCCTGTCAGTGCTTTGGGTAACCCCGAGTATGAGAAATTGTATTCCGCATGGATCAACCACTTTAATCCTGTCCAGACGCAAGTTTTCAATGCTCTTTATACTACTGATGATAATGCTTTTATTGGTGCTCCTACTGGTTCGGGCAAGACTGTGTGTGCCGAGTTTGCCTTGCTTCATTTGTGGAATCAGCCCAAGGATTCTAGAGCCGTCTATGTTGCCCCTTTCCAAGAGCTTGTGGACCAACGTGTTGCTGACTGGCGCGAAAAGTTTGGCAAGTTGGGCAAGGAAGTTGTTGCCTTGACAGGTGAAACGAGTGCCGACTTGAAGTTATTGGAGCGTGGTCATGTTATCTGTTGTACACCTAGTCAATGGGATGTTGTGTCTCGTCGTTGGAAACAGAGAAAGAATGTCCAGAATGTGGATTTGTTTATTGCTGATGAGATCCATATGATTGGTGGTGATATTGGACCTACTTATGAGGTGATTGTTTCTCGTATGCGTTACATGGCTTCTCAAATTCAGAAACCTATTCGTCTTGTTGCTTTGAGTACCTCTTTGGCAAATGCGCGTGACTTGGGTGAATGGATTGGTGCTACTTCCCACTCTGTTTTCAATTTCCAGCCTTCTGTGCGTCCTGTTCCTCTTGAAATCCATATCCAGAGCTACAATGTGCCTCACCATGCTTCCTTGATGATTGCGATGGCTAAGCCTACCTACCTGGCCATCACTGCCCATGCTGACAACAAGCCTTCTATTGTGTTTGTTCCTTCAAGAAAGCAATGTAAGCTTACCGCTATTGACTTGATCACTTACTGTATTGCTGATGATAAGCCTCACCAGTTCCTTCACTGCAAGTTGGAAGAGATTCAGTCATTGTTGGACCGTGTTCAGGATCGATCGCTTTTGGAAAGCCTTCAACATGGTATTGGTTTCTATCATGAAGCTTTGTCCAAGTCTGACAAGCGTATTGTTGAACAATTGTACGAGTCGAATGCCATCCAGGTGTTGATTGCTTCTCGTGATACTTGTTGGGGTCTCTCTCTTCATGCTCACATGGTGGTTGTTATGGGAACGCAGTACTTTGAAGGCAAGGAGCATCGCTATGCTGACTATCCCATCACCGATGTCTTGCAAATGATTGGCCGTGCATGCAGACCCTTGGAGGATGATACTGGTAAATGTGTGTTGATGTGTCAGTTCAACAAGAAGGAGTTTTACAAAAAGTTCTTGTATGAGGCACTTCCAGTGGAATCTCATTTGGATCAATTGTTGCATGATCACTTTAATGCTGAAGTTGTTACCAGAACCATTGAAAACAAGCAGGATGCTGTAGACTACTTGACTTGGTCCTTCCTCTACCGTCGTATGGCTCACAATCCAAACTACTATGGTCTTCAAGGTACCTCTCACCGTCACTTGTCTGATCACCTCTCTGAACTGGTTGAAAGCACATTGAATGATTTGGAGGAAACCAAGTGTATCACCATTGAAGATGAAATGGATTTGAGTCCTTTGAACCTGGGTATGATTGCTGCTTATTACAACATCAACTACACAACTGTGGATATGTTTAGTGTCAGTTTGAAAAACACGACAAAGTTGCGTGGTCTTTTGGAAATTGTGTCTTCTGCCACTGAATTTGACACTATTCCCATTCGTCACCATGAAGAAGGTCTTTTACAGCGTATCTATGATCGTGTTCCTGTCAAGTTGGCCGAGCCCAAATTCAATACACCCAGAATCAAGACAAATATTCTCTTGCAGGCACATTTCTCTCGTGTGCAGTTACCTCCTGATCTTCAGTCTGACCAGACCTTGATTTTGGATCGCATTGTTCCTCTTCTTCAGGCGTGTGTGGATGTTATTTCTTCCAACGGTTGGTTATCACCTGCATTAGCTACTATGGAATTATCACAAATGTCTGTCCAGGCCATGTGGGACCGTGATTCACCTTTGAAACAGATTCCTTACTTTACAACTGATATTATCAAGCGCTGTGAGGCCAATGAAGCCGAGTCTGTGTTTGACATTATGGAACTAGAAGATGATGTTCGTAATGATTGTCTCCGCTTGGAACCTAGAAAGATGGCCGAGGTTGCTCGTTTCGTGAACAGATACCCTAATGTCGAGGTTGGTTTTGATATTGCCGATGAGAATGACATCTCTGCTGGTTCTCTTGTCCATGTTGTTGTTCAGTTGGAGCGTGAAATTGAAGAAGGTGATCAAGTTGGTCCTGTGATTGCACCCTACTATCCCAAGAAGAAGGACGAAGGCTGGTGGGTTATTATTGGAGATCCTGAAGAGAAGACGCTGTTGGCCATTAAGCGTGTCACTTTGGAACGCAAGCTGAATGTTAAATTGGATTTCACTGCACCCAAACAAGGTCAACACACTTTAAAACTCTACTTGATGGCTGATAGTTATAATGGTTGCGATCAAGAGTTGGATATGGACATACAAGTTGCTGAAGGTGAAGAAAGTGATGAGGATGAGTCTATGGAAGAAGATAGTGATTAAATTAAAAAAAATTGTTGTATATTCAATGTTGTTATAAATAAAATATAAAATAAAATGAGCTTTTTAAATATATATGACTGAAGGGATTCTATAGAAGAGAGAGAAACAGACTAAGTTTATAACATTATTGATTTGAATAATGGCAGAAGGTTCATTTTTCCTGTATTGACCTTTATTCTTGGCACATCATATCCATGTCCTTTACTTTCCAACCATTTAAAGCCCCGTTTTATGTTGATTTTTTCTTTAAAGTTCAAAAACTTTTTTGTTATTTTGGTTTCTCTTTCTTATTTATTCGAATAAACTTGACATATAAAATGGATGCCGAACAAATTCGTGAAGGAGTGAAATGTATGCAACAAGGAGATAAAGCGTAAAGTATTTTTATATTCCCTTTCACTACCACTCTACTTATTCTTTCATGTTTTAGCTCGTCCAAAGGCTTATTCCGAAAACCCGACTGGGACTTGGCATCCGGTTATTATAACCAAGCAGGTTAGAAACGAGACAAAGATGAAAGACCATTGCTAACATTGCAAGTTATTAGCAACTGCCTTTAAAATAGCAAAGTCTTACGACCAAGCCGTGCAAGCATATGCAAAGGCTTCCGAGGCTTACTTTAAGGCCGAAAAGTAAGCGAGAGGATGCCACGTATGAAATAAATAAATAAATAAATACTAAATGTTTTTTTTTCTAGCACACATTTGGCGGGAAAGGCTACCGAGAGCGCAGCATTTATTTTGGCACAAAACCTAAATAACCCCCAGAGAGCTGCTGAAGCCTATCAGCGCGCCAGTAATTTCTTTATGACACAAGGTAATTATAATATTGAAATTTAAAAATAGAAAAATGTTGACTATAACTGTTTTGTAGGTAGTACGGATCGTGCTGCTGAACAGCTCCAAAAGGCTGGAAGGTAATTAAAATAAAACGACTAGCTTGTTATTAAGACTAAACGATGAAATCACATTTAGAGCACTTGAAAACACCGATGTCAATGCAGCCTTTGATATGTACAATAAGGCATGTCTTATCTATGAACAAGAGGACAAGGCAAGATCTGCAACTGAAATCTACAAAAAGGCAACCTCTTTACTTGTTCGCAATAAAAGGTAAGGGAAACAAAAAGAGGGTTTGAAAGGTGAGGGTGTTGACTTGAAATAAAAAGATATGACAAGGCCCTTGATATGCTTAAACGCCAGGCAGTTGCATTTCAAAAATTCACCAGTCGTTCACACTTGTATAAAACCAATCTCAGCATTTTGATTGTCTTGTTTGCTATTGGAGATGAAGTAGAGGCTGGTAAACAGTTTTCTAATATGTGCGGGTAAATAATAACAGGAAGGAACAGAAAAGGAGATGGTTAAAAAAAAAGTGATACCATTCTTTCATAGAAATGATGCAGGATTTGCAACAAGCACAGAGGCGGAACTGGGTGATCAATTCCTTAGAGCCTTTGAGCAAAGAGACCAGGCATTATTGGAAAACACAGCCAGAGATCAGCACATTACCTTTTTAGATAATGATATTGCAAAACTAGCCCGTATGTTAACGGTTCCTGGTGAGGTATTGAGTAGTGTCCGACCACAGCAGAGAGGAGGGGAAATGGAAAACAGACCACTTCAATATAATAATAATAACCAGGCCTATCAGCAGCAACCAACACCACCACAACACCAATCACCTTACCATTCACCCACTCCTCCTCCAAGCAATAACTATCAACAACCTGACAATAGAGGTTATCCTAGCTATCAATACGAAGAAGATGATGAAGACTCTGGTCTTCGCTAAATGAAAAAAAAGTTGAAAAAAAAACATGGTCACACACATTCAATTTTACCAATTAAAAATATGATTAAACGTGATTGTTTGGTTCTTCGTTTCTCTCTTCTTTTTCCTTTTTTTCTGTTTTTTGTCATCATTATCAGTATTTGTTTTGCTTTTTTTTTTTACATTTTATAAATTCCTTCTTTCCTCTCAAACACACCAAATGGATAATGTCAACACAACGATAACAAAGGACAAGTCATATTTATTTGGTGCACAAACAAACTTCTTTCAGTCGGATCCTTCAATAGCAGCAAAGAGTCACGAAAGCCCACCAAACGCCGTTCCTGTCCTGTTGACGTGTTCAAAGACCTCAAAAACAACTATTGGTCGAGGCCACGATGCAACGGTAAAGATTGGAAAAGCAAACAAACGTGTTTCTAGACAACATGTGGTCATTGAGCATAAAGCGCCTCATGGTTACGAAATGACGGTACTTTCACCTAACGGCGCACTTATCGATCATATTGTGTTTGTGGAGGGTGAGCATGTCCCCCTAAAGGAAGGCACCATGATTGAAATACTTGGTACTCGATTGATATTTAAAGGAACTAAAGATGAGCATGATCCAATGGAGGAAGGAGAGGAAACGATAACAAAGGAAAACATAAAAGATGTTGTCATGAGTGATACAAGCAATGACAACAATAAATACAATAACGAGATGCCGACAACAAAAGAATTGGAAGAGGTGAAAGACAAGAAAGAGGAGGTGGTTAAGAAAGAACAAGATGGTGACGATATACCAATAGAGAATTTAAAAGTACCCACGAAAAGTACTCGTAACAAGAAACCTAAAAAATTGGAAGATGAAATTATTAAAGTGCTTGGTAAGGAAAAATAGAATGGATGGCGGTTTTTCTTTTTTACTTTTTTTTTTATTATTGAACATCTCAGTTTCACTCATACTAGATATCTAGTATATACACGAAAGTCAACCATGTCATGCAAAGACATCTTGGGTCGATTGGAAGGCGAATTGACGGAGAATGTGTTTAAAGTGTTGACGAGTTCACCAGGCATTGGATGCATCAAAAGATTGGGCAAGACAGCAGACGGCTCGCCCAAAGAAGACCTTTACTATTACAAGCCTGATCTGGATACAGACTTGGAGAGAAAGAAAAAATACTCTGATGTTGGTAGAAGTGCAAGGAAATGCACAATGAAAGATACGCAATATTTCTTTAGGGTAATCTAGATTCTCTCTACTTGTCTATTCTGAATGACTAAAAATACATTATTATTGATTTCAGATTCCGCCAAAATTGCCACACCGACCTAAGGCAAATAGTCAAAAGAGGAAATCAAATAATGCAACACCTCTCAAGAAGTCCGAGGAAATCTCAGACGATGATAGCGATATAAAGTCAAATAGTAGCGGTGATGTGAGTGACATGGAAGTATATGAGCTATTTAAAGATGTACAATAATACCATTACCAT
>VCJL01001813.1:30020-46384 GCA_024139405.1 Backusella mclennaniae | reverse complement strand
TTCTTTTTTTTTTTTTTTTTTTAAAAAAAAGTTTAATTATAAAGCAAGCTTACCGAAGTCCGCATTTGTTGCAGAGATAAACAAAAGGTTTACCCTTGTCGTTAAATACTTGACTAGCAGGAAACGGCCAGTTAAAAGCTTTACGCATACAACCATCCGAGGCTTCTTGACAGGCCTGACAGGGACCCTTTATACGAGAGGGCCGACCAGATGTTGTGTAAGATGATGTATGACGGACCGCTGTCTTTTTTTCTTGTACCGCGGGTACTATCGGCTTTGGGAGGGTCCAATCCTTATTGAAATCAGGCTGCACTAAAAGAGGTTCGCTGCTGGTGCGACGATATCGTGTTGGTGGTTTCGGGATTTCAATGAAACTAGCAGCACGCGCACGCTTACGAGAATGAATGATTTGGCGAACAGGTCTTTGAAAGCTGCGTGCATCAACAATTCGTTTGCGCAAAGCGGATAAAAGTGATTGTCCACATATAATTTTTGACGTACATTTCAAGTCACACGGACTGTTAGACTCGCTACAACCTGAGCATGCATCATTTGTCGAGTGAGTAAATGGTGCTTGAGAGTGTACATCAAGCTGAAACACGACACTTTTGTCAAGCAGGGACGCCTTGAAAGCATCATTTGTAAGTGCAGGTGATCTATGAGGTACCGGTTTTCTGCGGCGATATTCTGCTCGATGATTTATAAAATACGAATTAGGTTGTTGTCTAGGCGAGAGCGAGTACGGTGTGGACAAACTCTCTTCATCATCTTCACCATCGTCTTGTAAAAGATCAGGAGGTGAATAATCTGGGATATCATTGGATTGTGTAGGTGTATCGAATACTATACTATTTAATGGGAATGGGCGTTTTGCACCATCATCAAAGTAACGAGGAGAAAGTGGCATAACCATGGAGGCAGAGATGTGTTGTTTAATAAATAAATGATGAGATGAAAAAAAAAAGAGATGAAAATGAGAGAAAGATGGGTGTCAAAATAAATCGTGTCGGATAACGTCGGGTTTATTTATATACATATCCAGGCTGAGACAAACCAACCAAAGAATGTGACGGATCGAAAAAAAAATAGAGATATCACTCTCTTTTGACGTGATATAATTTAAGAGTCCGAGAATATAACGAAGATCAGGCTAATATATATATATAAAAAGGAAATAACGGATATACGTTAAACAATAATAAAACATAACATTGCATGGGTTATATACACAAATCAACTCCGTCCATTTTGGGATCAAAGTAAACGATAACAAGGTACAATCTAGATGTAGTACATTTCTATCTATACTAAAAGAAAAAAGCGAGTCAAAGCTTAGCATCCCGAGAATAAGCTGCCCATCAGATTTGCATGAAACTTGATTGTGTTGGAGAAGATCTCGAATAGAAAAGGCTTATTTTTTAAAAGAAAACATGTATACTTTTGTTTAACAAGATTTTCTGACCGTTACCATTGAGTCTAGGTTACTTTTCAGTGATCAGTAAAGTCAAACATGCTTTTAGTTCAAAATAGATTGATAGATTTATATTAGAATGATGGTGATGTGAGTTCTCAGGTAGTGCAAAATGCAAAGCTGAGACAAAAAAAAAACAGGAGATCCAATCGTTGTTTCTATTTTTGGTAACCCAACAAGGGACCATATATGCGATGTCATTTCATGAAAGTATGCTATCCTTATCTTATTACTCTCCTTTAAGAGGATGGATGGTTTCAATGTAAATGGTTATGATAGTCTATCCGTTTAATTATTCGCAATATGTGTTATATTCTGGATCTTGGCACAAATCCATCTAGATCTGAATATTAGGAAATAAAATCACAAGATCTTTAATAATCGACAATAACTTTATTTTTATCAACTTATCGAATACAAGTCGATTATATTTTGACAAGCATGTAAAGAAAAAAAAGCCAATAGGATGTATATCATACACATATTTCCTTTTGATATCGGGCTAAAAGTTAGGAACCGATATAGTCCTTTTCCTTGTCTTTCACGAACAGTGGCTTAGTATCGTCTACCATTCATTATAAAATACGTGCGAATAATAGATGATTTAATAGTGATATTTCTAAACAACAGCTTATTAAAAAGTACTATTATTTGATTTATCATCATCAGCATCATCATATCTGTTTTAATAGGCTATTGGTCCATATTTATTGTGGTAATGAAGAAGATGATGATGATGATAAATAAGATTGAAGGGGGATAAATTGCTTGAAAATTAAAGCTGATTATTCTTAGTCTCTTTTTAGGCTCAAATCACGTAGCGACTGTACTCTTTTTTAAGTTAAAAGCCAATATTACCTGACGATGAAGAGGTATTACATTAAATAAGTCTGTGTAAATAGAACGCGCACTTTTCACTACCAAAATGATATAAATCATTTTCAGATATTTATATTTCAACCTTTCGATTGAGAGACTACTTTGGCTTGCTCCATTGACACCGGGGTGAGGCAAAATGTCGTTAACAGTTATGACTAGTTTATCTTAAATATTTAGCAACAAATATCTGATCACAATGATTTGTAAAAAAAATAGTTGAAAATAAAAAATAAAAGGGGAAAGTGTATAAAAATGGATTGTTTGTGGCGTACGTATTTTGATTACCATTAAGTTTAATGTGTTACTCTACTATTATTTTACCATGTTATTCCATTATCTGCTCAAACAATAAACGAGACATTCTAGACATTAAAAAAGACTCTATTCATTCAAAACAAATGATAGGCTCTTGTCAAAGAATGCCTCCTTAATGAGTATAGACAGAACCTTCTATATATAGAATATCTTGAGTGAGTGAACAATGACGTAAAAATCCAATTGGTTAATACTAGTCTGAAATGTCTTCTATTTTAGGAGCTATAAACGCAAAAGTTCAATCTCGTTGCTGAAGCCTTTTTTTGTCCATATTGAAAAACAAACTCACTCCTTACTTCTTTTTCCCTTTAGATTTTTTTATTTTATTTTGCTTTTCCTTTCTTTTACTTTTCTTTGTCTCTTCTGTATTGATAAATAATTATAATAATCATGGCTCAACCATCTCAATTTATGAATACAAGCACTCCACCACCGCCACCTCCTCCAAAACACCTAGAGTTACACTATAATACACAACAACCTTTTAATTATGCTAATAAGTCTGCACCTTCTCTATCAAGTCAGTCTAGTCCTTTACCTAGTGAACTATCTAGGACGCCCCCTGACACCCGTGCGAGTTCTGTCATGAACCTTTCTATCAACGGAGATCAGTTACTTGATCATTCCCATTTAAAACCAGGCCATAAGGCTTCTTTATTGTCATATACTCAAACAATAAATATGTATAGAGAAAATGCAAAAAAGACAAACAGTCCCGATATTCAATGTGATTTCGCTATATTCATGGTGGAAGCAGCCAAGCCTATTCAGGAGGAGGATGTGACTCGCTGGGAATATTTACAGGAAGCAGAGAAGTTGTTGAAACAATTGGCAGCAAGAGGACATGCTGAATCACAGTATTATCTGGGTAACCTTTATGCTTCTGGTGTTTTGAGCAAAAAGAATAAGAATGAATTTGAAAAGGCTTTTCCATTATTCGTGCAAGCAACAAAGCATCACCATGCAGATGCCGCTTATAGGTAATGTATCAATTTCTATTTAAGCTACTCACACTTTTATTGATCCATATTTTACTTGTTTAATCATGGTAATGATTAGAGCTGCAAAGTGTTATGAGGATGGGTTGGGGTGTAGAAGAGACTATTCAAAGGCAGTGCAGTTTTATAAGTAAGTGATCCCCTATTTTATCTTTCTTTATAAATTGTAAACTAAAAAAAAATAATCTATAAATAGAAAAGCGGCTACTTTAAACCATCCTGGAGCAATGTACAGGCTTGGTGTGGCTGATGTGAATGGTGAAGTGGGTCTTTCAAAAAACCCTCGCGACGGTGTGAAATGGTTAAAGCGGTCAGCAGAAGCAGCAACAAACGAATATCCTCATGCCATTCATGAGCTAGCTTTATTACATGAAAAAGGGATACCAAACGTTGTTTTTGTGGACTTGTCTTATGCAGTCTCACTTTATGTTCAAGCTGCTGAGTTGGGTTATGCCCCATCAGCTTTCCGCTTGGGTGAATGTTACGAATATGGTAAGCTTGAGTGTCAACCTGAGCCTGCCATGTCAATTCATTTCTATACGATTGCTGCCCAGCAAGGACATCGGGAAGCTTGTTTTGCCTTGACAGCTTGGTATTTGGTAGGATCACCTCAGGTCCTACCTCAATCTGACGAAGATGCATACATATGGGCCCGAAGAGCTGCCGAAAAGGAACTTCCTAAAGCAGAGTATGCCGTTGGTTATTTTACAGAAGTTGGCATTGGAATCCAAAAGAACCCTACTGAAGCAGTCACTTGGTATAAAAAAGCCGCTGATCATGGTGACAAGAGAGCTATTCAACGTTTGCAGGGAAAACCAGTAGAACAGAAGTCCGAAAAAAAGAATGGATCACAGGATGATTGCACAATAATGTAAAAATATCAAAAAAGAATAAAAGAATTTTAGTTTATTTTAATTGGTGAAATATGATCTTTGTCATTCCTTTTCTGATTCGTCACTTTTTACAGTCACTTTTCCAATAAAAAAAAACCTAAAAAAAGGGAAAGGGATTTATAATGATGAGATTATAAAAAAAATCAAAATATGTTTTCTAGTCGCTTCCTTTCGCGTATCTCTCTTTCCAGTAGAAACTTTAGTACTTCAATCGTTAGAATGGCTCCTCAACATCGTCCCGTTGCAGTTATCGGTTCCGGCCCTGCTGGTAAATATTATAAACACTTATGGATACTTTAAAATATGATGGATACCCTGGAACAACAAGTCTTAATATATTTTTTTTCGTTGTTTTCGTTTTCAGGTCATACCGCTGCTATTTATCTTGCCCGTGCCAACTTGAACCCCATCATGTTTGAAGGTATGATGGCTAACGGTTTCGCCCCCGGTGGACAGTTGACTACTACCACTGACGTTGAGAATTTCCCCGGTTTCCCCACTGGTGTTTTGGGTGGTGAGTTGATGGATAAGATGCGTGCTCAGTCTGAACATTTCGGTACCACCATTGAGACCGAGACTATTACTAAGCTTGACACTTCTGTTCGTCCTTTCAAGATCTGGCGTGAGGGTTCTGAAGATCAAGAGGAACCTACTGATACCGCCGATGCCGTTATTATTGCTACTGGTGCCTCTGCCAAGCGTATGAACTTGCCTGGTGAGGATGTTTATTGGCAGAATGGTATCTCTGCTTGTGCTGTCTGTGATGGTGCTGTACCTATCTTTCGTAACAAGCCTTTGGTTGTTATCGGTGGTGGTGACTCTGCTGCTGAAGAAGCCATCTATCTCACAAAGTGTAAGTATTGAGTTGAGCGGAATAAGAAAAAAAAAGAAAACAAAAGAAATAAAGAATTGGAACGAAGGGGGGTAGTATAAAAGAAATATTCTGACTTTCTATATTTCTTTCCAGACGGTTCTCATGTCCACGTCCTTGTTCGTCGTGATCAACTCCGTGCATCCAAAGTTATGGCCGACCGTCTTTTGAAACACCCCAAGGTCACCGTTCATTTCAATACCTCTCCCACTGAAGCTCTCGGTGAAAATGGCCTTTTGTCTGCGGTTGCCACTTTCAACAACGTCACAAAGGAAGCCGGTAAGATCGATGCTAACGGTTTGTTTTATGCCATCGGTCACGAACCCGCTACCTCTCTTGTTAAGGGCCAAGTTGAGCTTGATGTTGATGGTTATATTAAGACAGTTCCTGGCTCCACTGTTACCAATGTTGAAGGCCTCTACGCTGCTGGTGATGTCCAAGATAAGCGTTACCGTCAGGCCATCACTTCAGCTGGCTCTGGCTGTATGGCTGCTCTGGATGCTGAACGCTATTTGAGTGAGCGCGAGGCATAAATTAGATTTCTTAAATCATTTATATAGATCCCCCCCCCCTTTTTTTTTTAATATTTTTTTCACTGACAGGTACACTTTACTGCAATATCCTCGCTGCTTGTACAGCATATCGCTCTTTCTTTTTTGAACATAAATAAATATAAAAATTCCGAGCTTGATTGGTTCAACTTTAATGAGACCTTATATTCATATTAAAAATCTGTGTTTTCTTTCCTTTTTTTTTGTATATCTTTTTTTCACTTTTCAATTTTATTTATATATTTAATTCATGGGCTCAACGACTGGTGTTTTTTCAGGATTAAATCCTGCGCAATTTAATCCAGCAGATCCTGTGGTGTTATTTATAATTCAAGTAGATATCAAAATAAAACTGTCAATAATTATAAAGGAATGGTGGGTTGATATCTTGTTAGGCTACAATAATTTTAGTATTTTGTCGTTTGATTGCGATACCTCTTGGGTATTTAAATCAACCTCGGGTAATCGCAGAGGGTAAGTATCGACAAGGGGATTAATATCCTGTATAGATTTTTAAAAAGAGCCGCCGTATGCACATACCTCTTTTATATTATTAGTGCTTGGTGGTGTCATATTGGGACCAACTGTGATGGGCCGTATACCTGGGTTTCAAGAAGCGATATTCCCATCCGAGTCTTTACCTTTTCTAAACCTAATTGCAACACTGGGCTTAATTTTCTTCTTGTTTCAAGTCGGACTTGAAGTTGATATTGGTGTTATTGGTGAAGATTGGAAAAAGAGTTTGTTAATTGCAGTGGCTGGAATGGCCCTTCCTTTTGGGTTAGGCGCTGCAGCAAGTGTTGGACTGTACAAATTACAAAATGAACCAGATATCCTTTTCAGTAATTTTCTACTGTTTCTGGGTGTAGCAATGTCAATTACAGTAGGTCTTTTACGAGCATATCCTGTACTTATCTGAAAGGCATTTCCAGTATTAGCACGCATTTTAGCGGAACTAAAATTGGTGAGAACTCGAGTAGGAACTGTTGCAATGGCCAGTGGTTTGATTAATGATTGCACAGCATGGTATACTTTCTTCTAAAAGTAGAATGGAATGGTTCCTTATTTTTGTGTGCCCATATAATAGGATATTGCTTGCACTGGTTGTTGCCTTGATGAATGCTGATGGAGGTATACAAGCCCTCTATGTTTTCCTAACGGCTACTGCCTTTACTCTATTTCTTGTTTTTATCGTGAGACCACTGTACTGTCGACTTTGCGAAATCACAAATTCATTTGAAGAAGGTCCTTCTCCTTTATTAATGACAGTTACGTTGATTATTGTCATGGTTTCTGCTTTTGTCACAGATATAATTGGGTAAAATTTTACTTGATAAATACCATTATGGGATAACTTATCATGTTCTATTTCTAGAGTGCATAGCATCTTTGGGAGCTTCCTTGCTGGCGTTATCGTACCTCATAAAAACGACTTGCCTGTCAAAATCACAGAGAAAATTGAAGATATTGTGAATATTATATTTTTGCCCCTGGTAAGCCTTTTTTTGGAATTCCCAAATGTCTCTGTACGACTTGTATTTCTCTAATATGAAATGAAATATAATAGTACTTCACGTTATCAGGCCTCAAGACACAGATTGGATTGCTCAATAGTGGTCCTGTGTGGGGATATGTTATACTTATGATTTTTCTTGCCTGTTTTGGTAAAATTGTGGGATGCACAGCTACAGCAAAGCTATGTGGCATGACTACAAGAGAATCTGTTGCAATTGGTTTTTTGATGAATTGTAAAGGGTACTTAATTTTTGAGTGTGATTGTATATAACCTCATTAATGCCACTTTTGTGTATAGACTTGTCGAGTTAATTGTATTAAACATAGGACATGATGCAGGTGTCTTAAATGACCAAAGTAGGTTATTTTTATGAATATGCGAAGCAATAACAAATACTTATCGTATTTTTTTTTTTTACAGTATTTGTCATCATGGTTGTTATGGCACTTGTTACCACATTTATGACCACGCCTGCTGTGATCAAAATATATCCCAAGTGGTATCAAATGCAAACCTCTGAACATTCAGAGAGTAAATTGGATGTTTTTGTTCAAGATAATAGCGGAAAACACTACTGCTTAGTAACCTTGTTGAATAAGTTGGAGTCAGTACCTTCAGTAATGGCATTAATGCAGCTGCTGAAACGAGATAGAAGCGAGTCATCCGATCAAATCCATGCATTACGATTGCTAGAGCTTACTCAGCGTACGTCTGCTGTGATGAAATCAAAAGATTTAACTGAAACAGAGCGTAAAGACCCAATTTTAAACGTTCTACGGACATTCTCAAGCTTGATGCGTGGCGCGCTGACAACACATCTAGACGTTTGCCCTGCTGAAGAATATGTTAAATTGGTATCAAATTATAGTATCAAGGTGGAAGCTGATCTTGTTTTATTACCTTGGGTGGACCGCTTCGAATCAGGAGAGCTACTAGATTTAGATTTTGTAGACCAAGTATTTACGATAAGACACTGTACTGTTGGATTGTTTATTGACCGTGGCTTTGGGCAGACACAGGATCAGGAATCGGACTTGATTCCTGATCTCGTTGTACTTTATCGGGATGGTCCAGACGACCATGCAGCTCTACTTCTTGCTCTAAGAATGCAGTCCCATAGAAACCTAAATCTGACTGTTCTAAGATTGAAAGAAGGTAATTCCAAAACCTATGCATCTGGAAAGGCTATTCGAGAAATGTTATTACATGGTAGAGGAGATATAGACAACCTCTTCATAATCAAAGAAAAAACCAATGTTGTCTGCCAATGCATCACTGAATTTCAACTGGGAGAATCACTTGGAAAACATGATTTAGTATTTGTTGGTCGCCGGTCAGTAGATCAACAGACTGCCCCTTTACTAGGAACATTAGCTCATTCTTTACTACAAAACGAAACCAGCATGATTGTTGTTCAAGAAAGGGAAACATGTTAGATAAGCGTCGAAATGACATATAATATAACATGGTATGAATTCAATGTATAGCTTGTTGTAAACAAATAGATAATGAAAAGTATAAATAATAGGCTTAAAGGTTATGAAGATGATGAAACAACATAAAAATAAAAGTGATGTTTTACAGATTTTACTTAATGATTTTCATTAAAATTACACAAGTGAAATGCTAACTTGTGACAAAAAAAAATCGAGCTTGGGATAAATAGAATACATTATAAGAACCCCATTATTCCTCTCTCTCTCTCTCTCTCTCTCTCTCTCTTTCTTTCTTGCTTTGTTTTAAAGTGTTGTGTGCTTTATCCAAGTATAGTTTTACCCATAGAAAAGCAGGAAACATCCTAAGCATACATTTCGGTGTTGAAATTCACAAAATATCACGTGGTATTTGTCTCCCTATAAAATGGTAGGCCAACAGTAATATTGAATCTTCTCTCTCTTCTCTAATTAACCAAAAATGAAAAGAGCCTGTGCGACATGGTTAATAATAACGTTACTAGCCTGTCTCGTGTTTTTAACAGTGATAGAAGCTGCAGAAGAAGAGACAGACGAGTTACTTAACGATTTTGAGCAGGATGAAGACGATACAGCAGATATAGTTGGACTCACAAACGATATTTCACAAGAAGAAGAAAAACAAGAAGAAATTCTGGCCGATAGTTTGCTTACAAAAGAACAGTTTGATGGTGAAGCCAATATTAATAGTGACGATGCCCTTCTTGATATTCTGGAAAATGACAACCTCGATATGACTCAAAACAAAAACATTGAAGATGAAGAAAACCATACCTATAATAATCCAGAGAATGAAGACAATGAAGAAGAAGAGGAGGAGGAGGAAGAAGAAGAGGAAGAAGAGGAAAGGGAGGAAGAAGAGGATGATGGCGAGGAAAACGAAGTGGAAGAGAATGCCAATGAAGTTTTTGAACAAGATACTGCTAACGAAGATCAACTTGAAGAAAACCAACCAGAGGTGGACGAAGAAGGCGAGACTATTGGGGGTGATGAACAAGATGATAGCTCCATTGATGGTGATGCCGCTAATCCAGGAGATGAAGAATCGGTGGATGAAGAAGCGGAATCTGAAAACGAAAATGTGCCTGAATTGGATAACGAAGGCGAGGAATTAATCAAATCGGGAAACGAAATTGAAGAAGCAATTAAAGCAGACGATGAAGAAGAAGACTTGGATGATTTCGATACCGAAGACAATAATACAGGAGATGATAATGATGATAATGGAGAAGAAGAAGAAGAAGAAGAAGAAGACACAAAAATGGGCGAAAGTGAAGCTATCTCCGAAGATATCGATAGAAATAGCAGCACCAGTCAAAGTGATCGATTTGTAAACGTCAATGATTCCCTACCTGAGAATACTGATGATAACCAAACCGAAGAAGAAGAAGAAGAAGAAGAAGAAGAAGAAGAAGATGATGATGATGACGATGAAGGTGAAGGTGAAGGTGACGATGAAGGTGAAGGTGAAGGTGAAGAAGAAGATGATGATGAAGAAGAGGAGGACGAGGATGATGAAGAAGACGAAAAGGAATCAGAGGAGCAAGATGAACAAGAAACCGAGCAAACAGCCAAAGAAGAATATTCTGGAGAGCAAATTGACGGCGAGGTCAAGAAAGAACATGAAGAAAAGATTGTGAGCGATGATAGTGACTCAAAAGAGGAATTGGAACTACCGAAAAATACCCCTGAAGATCCATTAAAACAAGTTGAGAACGACTCTACTGAAGAACCAACAATGCCATGGAAAAAACCAGACCCCACCAACGTTGTCGATTCAAGCAACTTCTACCCAGATGAGAATTCTGTCTCACCTATTGAAACCACTAATTTCAAACCTTGGCACAGTGCGCTCGTTTTCCTAATCCTATTTATCGTTTACAAATTCTTACACAAGAAGACAAGAAGAAATTCAAATGAAGACAAAGATTATTTACCTGTAAGTACCTATACATAATTGTCATGGCATCAATACTAATTATTAATAATTATACAGCTTCATAGCAGAGGAAAGCATTTTAAATCAGAAATAAAAAACTCTTAATAATAAAGCACCATCCATTAATTAATAATATGTAACACAAAATAAAATTACCATTTAACAAAATATCTTTTCAACATATATTTATACCTATTGTACAATCATTGTAAGTGTAATTATGATAATTAAGCACTAATATGGGATTCGCATCTCTATTATCCATCTTTACAAGTGTACCCTAATTTTATATTCAATCCAATAATGCATTATTCAAGAGCTAATATAATCAAATTAGAAATTTAGCATGTATGCGAAGCCACTAATAATATTTTTTCCGCCTGCACTACCTTTCAAAAGTGTATGAATATAAAATTGATATCACAGTGACTAAGAGCAGCTTTTACACCGGGTACTAAGTATAATAATAGCACTGGAAATGTTTATACGGATTTAAATTGAGTTTAACGTGAAAGACCAAGATATATCACCACCACAGGAATGAAAAAAATAATAACTGGAGTGGATTTTTTAAAAGCTGCTTCAATTGAGTATATCATGTAATGACTTTTCGTCCACTTAAAAAAATGTCACATTGTTTTTCTTTCCTTATTTTTCTTTTGTCTTCCTTTTTCTACTCATATTAACTATCAAAACGTCACAATCGAACATTTACGTTACTGGTATTTTAAAAAAATATTATAGAGAATCTCTGCAATCCAGGTAAAAGCAATGCAGTATGAGCAATCAGCTTTTTCCTCATAAGTTACTGTAGAACCTGGAGTTTAATGACATGAATATGGATTGAAAATGGCGTTTTTAATTTCTAAAGGATGAGTTATAGTGGCACTTAGTATTAGTCAACATAAACACTTAAAGATCAATTAAAGCTGAAGCTGTGTGTAGGCTCAGGTATGATTGACGTAAAGTAAATGGGGATTCAGTAATATACATTCATAGACATAAGACTATAGGTACAATGAATATAATCCATAATAAATAGATGCCATTTGCTTTATTCAAAAAAGAACATTCCTGGCAAATAAAGCACCCACGCTTAAAACGAACTCCATGAACAGTAAAGCGGACATGAAAGGAATAGAAGCTGAATTGAAATCTAAAACAAAGGAGAATATGATGTAAGAACGTGATAACCTCACAAGTGGAAAGCGCAAACAGCAAATTTCAGCAAACAAGGCACAGAAAAAGACAAGATCAGAAGAGCCATTAATTGAATCCGATATGAAATATCTATAAAGTCAAGAGTTATCTATTGAAACAATTATTAAACGTAATACGTTTGAACTCTTGAACAAATACAAAAACAACTTGGACGGCATTTCTATTCGAAAGCGCAAAATGAAGGTGCTTGAAAATGACTACCTTTGTTTAGCATGGTCACCAATCCTTGAAGCTTTGTTTCCCCCTAAAGAAGAAATCAGACTGATTGCTGGTGAATCTATTAGCAAACTATCTACCGAAGCAAAAAAATACCAATATTATGACAAAAGAGTTTGCATGACTTTAAAACTGACGCATGATTGGTACTTGACTTTGAAGACTCTGAACTTGATTTGGCTGTTGGTGAGCTTGGATAGACGCGCGAGGATACTAAAGCCATTGGTGATGAAGAAAAATTAACCCGAGGAGTCAAGGAAGCTGTTGACAGTTTGGTCCGATCAATCAATGATAGTAACTTTAGGTCTCAAGCATATATGATGCAATTCACTGGCTGCTCTTGTATCCTCTCGAAAATGAACTTGGCTGGAAATGGTCCCTATGTTGCGACTCATTATTGTTCAGCTGATTTGCCATCCCGCTTTTGTGATTTCTCCAAACTTGGACCCATTATGCTCATCTGCTATTAGTGAAGAGGGACCTAATGAATCTTGTTGATAAACTGAAGCCTATTTCAAGCAGTCATTTTACCACAAGTGCTTCACTTAACCGAGAAGAGAGGATTCATATAAATGAAAAACATGGCTGGCTCCATGATACCTGGCATACTACTCCTCTAGAAACAACATCAGAGTTGCAAAAGCTCTTCATCATTCGCCCAGATATACCCCCTCTGCATCCAACTCGTATTGGTGATCCCATTGGCATTGCTGGGTCATCCAAATCTGCTAACCCTGACTATGATGATACTCTGGATTCTTTTGGTCGGATACACACACATGATGGCAAATACTGCAACATTTTGATAAAACAAACACGAGATAACCATCTACTTGAACACACCTTTCACTTCAAACACCACTTGACGATAAATTTATTCTATGCTGATATTTTCACAAGGTACGTTAGCGAATACAGACATCTTAAGCGCGTATTTTCTTCTTGGTTATTTCTGTACGCGTATGTTGCTAGTCATGATGATTCATAAATGTATGTTTTACCTATTACAAGACCCTTTGTTTAAAAAAACAAAATCTGATTACATCATTTGGATACATGGAAATGGTGTGTACAAATATGAAGTCGTTCAGTTGTACTTCTCAAGTGTTCTTTTATTAAAATTAAAACGAATAGCTTCCAAAATATATCAAAAAGACGCGCCTAATCGTTATTATTGTCGCTGCTTTTAACGTGATCAAAATCCAAAGACGTGCCATTTTATAAAAAATAGAAGTTCAAAAATGCATAATCTATTTTTTTTTAGTGTGAAATCTTCTGATTTTTAAAACCAAAACACCGAAACAAAACTCACGCCTTCTAAAAATTTATATACATGTACATCATCACTTTTAAACATCAGCTTACATAACTTTTTCTTAAGCTAAATTATCTTTTTCATCAAGATAACAATACATCACAAACTCTCAGACATGACTTTTGTACAACTTTACTGATGGTATCTATTCATATCGTTGTTACACCAATATTAAGTGTTTCTTTGTCGAAAACAAGAAAAAGGCACAGCTCTACAAAAGCACACTCTACTCATTTTTGAAAAAGGAACAACATTAATTTCTAATTGCATTCATCTTTTTATTTCTGTTTTTTTTTTTGAAAAAAAAAACATAAACTTAATAAATTCGCCCTGGAAAATATCGATCTAATCAATCAATCAACACACTTGTTATCAGCGTTAGATAACCTTATTTAGTTCAGAGTGTTATGATGAATCACATTGTTTGAAGTAGACACATCTTTTCACATTTACTTTACCCAATTTATCCCAACTTTTTCCATACAATCCAAGAAGATATCCTATAGCATCAACGCATTTAACCCACGTCTACATATACCCTTACCAAGTGCGATATGAGTAAGAATATACATACACATTGGTGTTCTATCCCCTGCCATGTTTAAATTGGCTCCATCTTGCAGTGCAAAAGTGCATATATATACTATTTGCTCCCCAAATAAGACTAATATAGTAGCACTTACATTCCATACATCTAATTTCATGTATGCACTGCTGTGACGTGAGTCTAGATTTTACATGTATCACATACTATTTTTTTATTATTGTTGTTGTTATTATGAATTGAAAAAGAAATACCTGTTTCAACAATAGAAAAAGCGTGAGTAATCGTATATCATAATAACGATAGTGACTGTCGGTCACTTACTTGTTCTATTAAACCAGATTTGTGGCGTGAAAAACGGCATTTCAATTTATCAAGCAAAATGAAACTATAATCTTTGTTGCAATCAGAACAAAAGCAAAACTCCAAAAATATATATGCTCAGTTTTTTTTTTCTTATACGTAATCCGATAAGAGATGGTTTGATATTTCCTTTTCTTTTTGTCAATTTTCTGCACTAGCAAGAATGACAATTCTGCTTTCTTGCATAATAATCAAAACAGCATTGATTTAAATTTTATTGCAAGGGATTTTATAACGATAATTAAGTTTAAATTAATGTGCAAACCTTCGCATGGTTGAGAAAGAATGAGCTTCATATTAGTTTCATATCGGACTTTTGATCTTTACGGATAGCGTCAGATGATTGGACAAATGTAGCTCTGAAAGAAAAAAACAAAATGATACAAAAGAGATCGTTATCGCTGATAAATTTAATTGCACGCGACACGTTTAATCGATTAAATGATTAAATAATACAAGTTTTTCTTTTTTTGTGTTTGAGCAATAAATGAAAAAAAAAGCTGAATGGCCTTTTAATAGACTTGATCGTTTTATTTGTTCTAAATGCATTATGAGAAAAAAAACAAAAAAAACAAATATAAACAAAAGCACAAAGTTTGCTCCTTTTTTTATTTGTTTTCACAATGCAAAAGGAGCGATTTGTGAGGTGCCACGCCCTTTTGGGTATTCAACATTTTATGGTAACGCGTTCGGAGTATAAAGAATGATTGATGCAAAGATTTTTTTTTCCCATTCAAGGCATGGGTTTTATGGGTGACTGTTCCAATTGATCGTATCTCCAAAAAAAAAAGTATATATACCTACCGCCTTCTTTTACGATTTCTTTTTTCTTTTCTTTTAACTTCATTCATATTCATACATAAATCATTAGCATGTCTACTGTTACAAAGGTCTTTGCTCGTCAAATCTTCGATTCTCGTGGTAACCCCACCGTCGAAGTTGAAGTCACCACTGCCAAGGGTGTCTTCCGTGCCGCTGTACCCTCCGGTGCTTCCACTGGTATTCACGAAGCTCTTGAGCTCCGTGATGGTGACAAGTCTCAATATATGGGCAAGGGTAAGCATTCTTACAGCAATTTATATACAAGACATAATAATAAAAAACGCGCGTCAACTAAATGTTCTAATCATCCCTCTCTTTAGGTGTCCTCAAGGCCGTTAACAACGTCAACACTGTCATTGCTCCCGCTTTGATCGACTCCAAGATCAATGTCACTGAACAAAAGGCCGTTGATGACTTCCTCATCCAGCTTGATGGTACCCCCAACAAGGGTAAGCTCGGTGCCAACGCCATCCTTGGTGTCTCCCTCGCCGTTGCCAAGGCCGCTGCTGGTGAGAAGGGTGTCCCTCTCTACGTCCACTTTGCCGACCTTGCCGGTTCCAAGAAGCCTTTTGTCCTCCCCGTTCCTGCCTTCAATGTCATCAACGGTGGTTCTCATGCTGGTAACAAGCTCGCCATGCAAGAATTCATGATTCTTCCCACTGGTGCCAAGTCCTTCAAGGAAGCCATGAAGATCGGTTCCGAAGTCTACCACAACCTCCAAGGTGTCATCAAGGCCAAGTATGGTCTCGATGCTACCAACGTTGGTGATGAAGGTGGTTTCGCTCCCAACATTCAAAAGAACGAGGAAGGTCTTGATCTCCTTGTCGAAGCCATCGAGAAGGCTGGTTACACTGGTAAGGTCAAGATTGGTATGGATGTCGCTGCCTCTGAATTCTTCAAGGATAACAAGTACGATCTTGACTTCAAGAACCCTGACTCTGACAAGTCCAAGTGGATCGATGGTAAGGAGCTCACTGC
>VCJL01001813.1:388-15491 GCA_024139405.1 Backusella mclennaniae | reverse complement strand
CAAAAAAAAAAAAAAAAAAAAAAAAAACTCACGTGTATTTGATGAAGGTTGATAATATCTCTCTACAAGCGTGTCGTCATGGCAACTATAGCGAATGAAATTAAGTGATTTTCCAATTGAGAATATTTTTTGTGCCATTTCTTTTGATAAAAAGGATGGTAGCATGTCTTCACGGATCGAGTATTTAGTCTGCCAAAGTTCTTCTTCCGAAGCAGCATTATTGCAGGCAACAAAGAATTCGCCATATGGATCATCCAATTCGCCTTCATAAATCCATCTTTGGAGCATTTCATAGAATGGTTTCGATACATTTTGTAGCATTTCAATGATATAGCAATTAATGAAAGGATCACCGTGTTTTGTATAATTGTGCATGATTGATATTAATGCACCTCCCTTTTCACCTAAGGTTATTCATGTTATATCAAAAGAGATTCATCCACTCATTCTCCCCTCTTACCTTGGCATGCGTCTACCAAAACACTCATCAATTTTAACTTTTGCTGTGTTTCCAATGTCCAAAGAAACATCTTTTTAAGGGATAGCCCATTTGCAGCTGTCGAACTCATTTGCTTTTCAATCTGAGCCTCCAGAATGGAAATGAACTTGTAATACCCGACAAGTTCGTGCTGTAAGGCGGCACAAAACGATTGGGCCACTAAACCAATCGATGGTGTGTCAATGTTTTTGTTGATGAATCCACGAACCTGGTTGTATAACCATCCAATCTCTGATAACTTGTAGACAAGCTCCTTTGTCGGTGCTGATAGTCCTACATCCAAGATTGTATATCCGTTTGTTGTTGAATCTAATTTGATGTATTGTCCATCGATGCCCTGAAACACAAATATCAAGTCTCTTAATAGCATGGATTCTGATATGGGGGCTAATTATACCTTTATTAGTAAAGTAAACACCAAGTATGCATCTACCTATTGTGTTTACGTTGTGATAATGGTTGATATTGGTGCTTTCTAGATTCTCTTGCTCTTGCTAGTTGAATACCGGGAGGATCTATGCTCTCTGAATGCGTTGAAACTGAAGGAGATTCCCGCGCTAATCTACGCCGTGTATTTCTTGGTGCATCATATTGCATATCATAAGGCCGAGATACGGGAGGTTGCAGATATGTATTTTGATCTATATGTTGTAAACCAGGCGATGAAATAGGGCTAGTATCCATTGTCTAGAAAAGAAAAATTCGCTTAATCCTCATACCAATGGCTTTTTTTTTTATGTACTAACAGATAAGTCTCCTAAGGGATCATAAGGAAGATCGCTTATTAAAAGTAAAAAGTATAAGGTCGACCATTTCTTTGTTAATGCTTGCTATAATCATGGATATATTTCGTACGTTCAATACACTATTAATGATGTTTTTGCTCTCTGTTTTTTTTTTTACCTGTGACGCTAGTTTATTGTATAAATGTCCAAAACGATACATTTTTTCAGAGTTCCTAGAGTCTCGCTGGTGCACTACGCAAGTGAAAGAAAATAAGTAGAGTGTCTTGTTTTAAAGTGTATTTCTTTACGTCTTTTTCGAATGGTATTGACAACATCGCTTTCATTTTCAACTATTGAAGGTACCCTCTCACTATAAATATTGAAATGAGTGCTTGTTTCTTTATACGTGCAGTATACTACGAAACAACCTTAAAATAAGCGTGCCGTATTCGTCCAATAAGTTTTCTTTCTTTCGTTGTGGATCAGTACTGTTGATGTCGAATCGATCAATTAACTTTGAAAGGGTTTTATTAAGCCATGTAGTGCTGAGGCTACCACTCTCTTCCAACGGTGCACGATAGACGCCTTGTCGAGAACTACTAGCATACCGACTAGACTCTGCCTCTCTTGATCGATGTGACCAAGAAGCGGAAAGACTGTCGGAATAGCTCATCTTTTTATATATTTTAATGAGTTGAAAAAAGAAAGCATATATTAAACACGACTTCTTTTTTTTTCAGTTTAATTTTGCCTGAACACCATTCACGTGACTATTATTATTGGTCTCGAAAGGGTCTCAAGACAAACCGTGTGCATTCAGCTTTTACTTATACTCATAATCTTATAACATTCATTGTTGTATCCTTTTATACATTTCTATCTTGCAATAAACAAGAATGAATTGATACTCCCCTTTATGTTAATAATAGTATGAAGAAACCCATTATCAGTTCTTGACAAGAACAACGATAATATAATTTACTGAAAACAACCGGAAAAGAAAGGCGTCAATTCATCGAAAATGGGAGCTTTAAACTCAACATTTAATACTAACAAATACAACGAGTTTAGTTTTATTTTGATATCATCGAACTGGCCATCACGTAATCGATCAATTTCGTTGTGATCTCCCTAAAAATAAATAAGTAAAGTTTATCTCTAAGTAATGTAATTTTGGTTTTATTAGATTGATAATTGAAAGAAGCTCATACACTTGAGCCAATGGTGGTAACCCTGGCATGAGCTTTTCCAGGTAGAATCTAAAGTCTCCATTTCTAAAGGAAAATAGGAATAGATCAACAGCATAAATGAACATTAACTGTTTTAGGACTTGGAAAAATCGGAGTCATATCATTGCAAAATGTTTCAGTCAATGTGTGGGAAGGTATATTAAAATAATGTAATAATTTATTATTATTATGAAAGAAGAGTATTAAAGTACATAATGTAAAGTTAAAATAGTATTCTTGTTTTTTAATTGCGAAAAAAATATAAAGTAAAATATAATTATAAAAATGAAGAGAAAGATATTATTAATTAATAAGTGCCCTTAACCTCTTCTTCAATCTCTCTGGGGGGAAGTTCACCAGCAAGCTCTTCAAGACTCTTACCCTTGGTTTCAGGGATCAAGAGAGAAGAGAAAATACCAGTCAACATGAAGAAGGCAAAGATTTCCAACAAGTGGTCGATCCAGGCATTACTTCCACCAATATCCTTCAAGAGACCAAAACCAACCTGAGCAATGATGGAACCAACCTTACCGGAAGCGGCAGAAATACCGTGAGCAGTAGAACGGTAGCGGGTAGGGAAACATTCACCAGGTACAATAAAGGTGGTGGTATTAGGACCAAAGTTGAAGAAAAGTTGAGTCAAGGTATAGAGGAAAATGAAGAGACCCTGGGAAACATTAAGAATTTGGTGGTAGGCAAATCCGAGAATGACGAAAAGAATAGTAAGCATAGAGAAACCCATGATCTGAATAGTTTTACGACCAATCTTATCAATGGTGAAAACGGAGATCCAGTAGCCAGGGACGGAACCGAGCAAGTTAATAATAATGTTACCAACACAAGTACGGAAGATGGCAGTGTAAGCATCAGATCCTCCACCAAAACCAATGTTTGCAAGGATAATAGAGTTGTTCAAACCAAGACCATACCAGGCGACATCCAAGGCAAACCAACTGTAAGCAGTACCAAGAAGGATCTTACCATTCTTCCATTGACCAAAGTGTCTGCAGAAATCGGACCAAGTAGCCTTAGGAGTGGCATCGATACGAGCGATAGCAATGTTATCAGTGTAGTCACCAGCGGAGGCACCCTTTTCGATAAAAGCCTTGGCATCGAGAACACCCTTTTCGAGCTTCTGCTCAACATCAATGGTGAAACGGGGGGTTTCAGGGATGGTCAAACGGTAGTAAAGAGCACAGACACCAGGTACAGCACCAAGACCAACAAGGATACGCCAGACATAATCAAGCTTGGTCTGATCAGCATGAATGGCACTTTGGAAAGCAGCAGTGACAACCAAACCAACAATACCGGCAGTAAGCTGACCAATACCTTGCATGGCAAAGACAGCAGCCATCATAGCACCACGACGCTTAGTGGTAGCAAATTCAGAAGTAATAACAGAAGAAAGAGGATAATCACCACCAATTCCGATACCAACGATAACACGCCAGAAGGTGATGACACCCCAGAAAGAAGCGGCAGGTCCATTACCAGCGAGGGATTGACCAACAGTACCAACAATAATAATCATCAATTCAACACCATACATTCTCTTACGACCAACTCTATCGGCGAGATAACCGAATGCAAGTTGACCAATAACAGTACCAACAGAACAGGATACCTTGATGGCAGTATCAACGTTATAAGGTGTCTTGTTGTTGTTATCTTGGAAATAAATAAAACCAAGCATAGCTGATACCAAGTTGATGGCGAAAATATCATAAGCATCAGTGAAGAAACCAATACCGGAAACGATACATGCTCTGATATGGAACCAGCCAAACTTAGCACTATCGATCTACAGGGGAAAAAAAAAAGACACAGTTTTTAATAAATCAACAATGAATTGAATATTACAAATGATGAATTTGCTTGTACTAAATACTTACTTCCTCCAAGGCTTGACGACGGCGCTCAAGGGCGTCTAAAGCGAGTTGATCGTGATTAACTGCGTCTTCCATTTGAATAGTTTTATGCTCTGTTTCAACAGACATTTAAAGAGCAAAAAGTTATTTAAAAGAAAAAAGAAAAACGAATGACTTTATTAATACAAAGAGATAGAAAATAAAGAAATCAAACTTAAACTATCTCTTTTTATACTAATGTACAGTTTTTTTATTTTTATTTTTACCTTTTTTTATTGTATAATAAAGGTCGCACCGTAAGTGAGGTATCGTAGCGTATCATATCTCTTGGTAAAGGTGTCGTGAAAAAAGAAATCAATTTTTTAGGCCAATCAATCAAACCATGTGGTATAGAATTTTATTTTGGATTTTAACTTCCAGATAAAGGTTTTTAGGCCTTTCTTGTTGTATTTTCACCATTTGCAGGGAGGTGATTCGAGATTCGGGCGCACAAACCTGCGCCAATCATGTCGCTAATTAGAACCACGCTCGGTTCTCCTACTACCGTTGAGACTTAGAAATTGAATGCAAAGAGATAACTTTAGGTTATACAGAATCACAGATTCCTATTATTCGTCAATTTTCATTGATTGATTTCTTGTTTATGGTAATATTGCTTTTGTCTTAATTATCCGTTATTGAATAAATAGTTTATACAGGGAAGTAATACCTGGTTTACTTTATTTTATTTCCCATCTAATAAGGACATATTTTCTTTTTCATTGAAATATGTATATTAATATATAGTAAAACTTTTTTTCCCTTATATAAAAAAAATCCTCAAGATCAAATAAGATCCATCAACTCATCACTATTCGATTTCCGGATGATATATATTTTTTTATATACAGTCTGCTCACACAATTTTGTATTACGGTCCATTTACTTGGAAACGTGCGTATTTTATAAGTTTATAAGAATGCAAGCTTCGCTATTAAAAGATCCGTCAAAGCACATGTAGATGAGCCTTCCAAATTGGCCATACACCAGCTTTTATTACAAATAAAAAGGCATTCAGTACAATTCAGTTATTGTATATTTATATGAATCAATATTTATCCATCGAGTCTCCATTTTTTAGAAAAATAGATACAGAATTTAGCCAATAAAAAAACAAAACAAACTGATACATCGACCCTTTGGGCCTGAATACTGAAGGTTACACATGTCCTTCCGACCAAACTCTAAAAGTTAAATCAGATGATACGTCGTAGCATTTTGATTCCTCGTTTTCAGATGGATAAATACCAATAAATGCTTTTTTTTATACAAATGCAAATGTTTGGGTTCAAGTCTAGAGTATTTAGTACTCATTTCAGAGAATTATATATTTAATACCATACAGATCTATATAATAAACAATTGTTTCTTGATTGATAACAAGATAAAAATCCAAAAGTCCGTATAAACCCCTTTGGATCCTGTTTTTTTTTCTTGGTTACCTTCTCAAAAAGGAATAGTAACTTGATCCTTCTTGGAGTGGAATATCTAGAATAAAGATCGTTGCTTAAAAATAGATTCATCCCTTTTGTCTTGTTACAAAATGTCACGTTGGTAAAAAGCTTAGTTACTAAGCGAAGGTCCCAGCCGGTTATATATATTGTGTAGAAGCCATGCTTTAACGTGTTACCACCCCTTCAATGACATGTTGGTTGTAATTACTGATCTCTTTTTCATTATTTATTTTTAATTTTTTTAATGTCAAATGATCAAGGCGTAAATTGACTGTTTACTTCTAAAGTAAATCTTTATACAAACAGTGATCCTGAGACCTTTCGAAGTATTAAAAATAGACTTGCAAACTCGCTTTTTGTATTAAAGTGTACAGTGTGCTCTGTAAATCTATACAATCTCCAATTAACCTATCAACAATATCGTGTTCCGACTATATTGCTATTGATTTTATCGCATACAGTAGTACCACAATTTTTTAATGCCCCTTGTCCATCAAAATCGTCCCATTAATACTATCCATTGGATACAGGCACTCTTCTGATTTATGAACTCAGGTTTCTGTTGTATCAAGGTGTTGTTAAAATCTTGAAACGTATAGTCCAGAGTGAGTCACTATACTAAATAAGTAAGTGTTGGTTATCGGTTGACACCTTCAAACTACTGATATATCGTCAATAAATACAATTATTAAGAAAGCGCTCTGATACCATTGTATTAAAAAAAGGTCTATAGATGATTATCCTCAAACTAATACCTTCACAGATTAATATTTTGGATGACTATAAACATGAAAGAAGGTTTTACGACATACTACTTTTTAAAGAAAATGATTTGCCAAAGTAACTCGCCATAATAGCTTTCCAAATAGATGAACTAATTTTCTTAATGATCATGTTTGAGTTTTATCAGTTTAAAATGTCGTATCTAAGATAATATTTATTTCTTCGCAACCATCAACGAGGTAGTCATATAGACCACCAGTCTCGTTACCAACATCTTCTGAAGTGAATATAAAGTAGAGTAAGCTCAAGATAGAAAATGATGGAGTCGCCCTCTATTTGCAATGGTGGTGACAAAGTATGGATCTTATATATTTTATTACAATACTTGTCTCGCTTTAGATCCTTTGTACAAATGCACAAATAAGACTTAATGATGGGAGCTTGGATACATCTTATATCATGGTTGTCTGCAGATCAACGGCTGATCGTAGGATACCAACGTATTTGTGACATACAATTTTAACTGAAAATACATTCATTAAGTTCTGAATACGTAATAGTAGTTTTTTAATGATCGACATTTGGAATGCTTATTAAAAAAGAGACACTAACTTTAAAATATGATAATCCAAAGACGGTATATTTTTAAAGAAAAATAGTACTCGCCACTATTCAAGATCCAGTGATACTACAAAGCCACCTTTTGTAATATAACATGATCTTGCTTAATAAACCTAGCTATTAAAGAACATTCTTAATTTAGGTAACATGTTACTTTCTTAAAAAGAAAAAAAGTAATACGTGACTATTTTAATTTGCAGGAAAGGTGGCGCGTTCGAAGATGAGATAAAAAAATTACTGCATTAACAAAACTTGCCAATGTGAAGAACGCCGAAAATGCGCCTTGAGCAAAAAATAAGCTAAGCTCCAGAATACTTGGTAAGCAAAACACCGCATGGAATACCACTCAGCCAAAATATTTAACAAAAAAACTACTATTGTATTGCTCAACTGACAGAGGACATAGGCGCAATAAAAGGGCTGACTGGAAAATGAAGCTCATTCACTTATAGTAAGTAAAGATAGATACGTAGAAGCGAAAATTTGCCATATACGTAAAATCCTGCAGTGAAATATTAAAGGTAATAATACCCCTCTGCTTGACGGTTAATGACTGGAATGATTTCCTAAAAATAAGATGCATTGTAAAAAATACTGTGGTCCGAGTTCTAAGAAAAATTACCAGAGGTATTGAGCGTGCAAGCCGTTAATATGTGCATCTTTATATTCCAAAAACTGATACCATATCCATTTCTTTTCTCGAAGCTTTTAGAGAAAATTTTTCACACTAAGCGCCACCAACTTTATGTATATCACCCTATTGAGAGCTTATAGCCATGTTTCTCATGAAATGAAACTTCAAAAATATTTAAAATGAATATGCACATTGCCACCTCTAACCAAGATATCCAATATTCTTTTCATTTGTATTATGTATCTCTGCTTTCAAGTGAAATTAACTGGTTTACCTTTGAACAGATCAAACAATCAAATTATCTTCGAAGACAAGAATATGTCGCTCCCCCTGAGATTGAAAAAGTAGGAAACTGCAAGACCACATTTTTCTTTCCGTTCCTTTTTTTTTTCTGTAGAGTTTGGGCACACACTGTAAAGGAAATTATAGAAATAAAAGGGGGGTATAAATATATAGGAGAGAGAGTTCATCGCGTTCTCAAAAGAATGAAACACCATAAAATTTTCTTGAGCTTCTATTAGCTCAAGAACACTCAGTTCAATTTAAAGTTTACCAAAAAAAAAAAAAAGGGCTGTATTTGTACCTTAAAACCATTGGTCACCAATCTATTTTAGGTTAAATTATTTGATGTGCATGTTTTTCCCACTTTGAAGAGACTTTTTCTGGAGATTTAATATTTGAAAAGAGCTTTCTTTTATCATTCTTATTTTAAATCAACAGTATCACGTTTTTCAAGTTCAATCGTAGATTTCTTTTTCTTTGATAAAAGTGAAACATAGTGAAGTTCAATTTAGATGCAGATGAACCCATAGCTGTTAAACTTAAAATACATGCATTTATGCAACTTTGATGGTGGTTCCTGACCCTATTTGTATTGTATTGTTTGAACTTTTTTGTTAATACCAATAATAATACTGAATCACATGAAATAACCATTTAAAAACTTGACAAATATATAAAAATAAAACAAGTGTATTGGCGTCAGATATACGTAAAACATAATCAACATCGTCATTTCAAGTTATTTCGGATTTTCATTTTAGCGTTTCTCATATTTTTGACAATGATATGATAAAGTGTGTATAAATACGCATCCAGTTATGTGTACTCATTAGCCTAACGACACATCCTCTTTATAATTAACTATCACTAAATACAAGTTGATCGGTTTAACGCCTCAAAAAAAAGGGCGATACAGCAACAAATTGAAACCACAAGGTTCACATGTGACTATTCGAAAAAAAAAAAAGGTCCAGGCAAATGTCAGGTCTGGATACTAAGTTCAAAAGTTTTCATTTTACACAACACGATTTTCAATAGGTTAAAATTACCAAATAATTATTCAATCATTAAACAATGTTTTGCTTTAGTCTTGTTTTTTTTTTTTGTTTATGTGAGTTTATGTTTTATTTTTTTGTAAGAAACTAATTTACATGAGTGGGAAAATAATCCTTGATTAAAATGAAAATATAAATAAAAAATAGGGGTAGAAAAATTTTTGGAAAATGGAAAAATGGAAAAAAAAAAAAGCAAATAAAGCTTGTATGAAATTGAATAGGGCCTATACATGGGGTTGAGGAAGGATTCTTCTTTGTAAATAAAGTAATAAAGCATATAAAGTTATAAAAAAAAATGACCAGCAAAAATAAATGAATATAATTTAGCTTTTTACAAGAAGACATCACGAAATTAAATTACAATTAATGGAAATCA
This sequence comes from Backusella mclennaniae, assembly GCA_024139405.1. NCBI lineage: Eukaryota > Fungi > Mucoromycota > Mucoromycetes > Mucorales > Backusellaceae > Backusella > Backusella mclennaniae. The sequence goes on along the minus strand of VCJL01001813.1, from coordinate 5,983 downwards.
GGTACGACTGGGATTGGGCTCTATATAAACTGCTGCAGCCAAATCCCGGAAAGAATCCATAAGTACAGGAGTCTGTTTGAATCGGCCAAATCCCTGAAGGGCTTCAAATTCATCTTGCGTTAAGTGTAGTTCTTTCAATGGAGGCTGTTCTGAGGATTCACAAAGGCTAGTTACTACCAAATCATCTCCTTGTTGTTGTTCGAGTGTTTTTGTAGTTCTCAAATCTTCGTCATCGGATGAATCTGCCATAGACGAATATGATAGATTTTCTGTTGATATTTCTGGAGTAAAAAATTCTGGGGTGCTTTCGGGTTCGTAAGGAATTGGGTTGCCTTCGTGTGGACAAATAGAAGGGTGTAAATTGGATGAGTTACGAATACGCGCGGCTCTATGGGTCTGAGTATGCTGCATCATATTATCGAACCGACTGAATCTTCTGGTGCACTCGGGAACTATGCATTCAAAGGGTTTCTAAAAAGAAAACATCAAGGTTTACTATTAGCATGACATTTGGATATAAATTGTCTTCTGTTTTTTCTCTTACCTCACCAGTATGTTTTCTATTTTGTTGTAAATACAGCAATTAATTAGTATACGAAATAATATCAATGTGATTCATCCATACCGCGTATGTCTCGCCAGATGCTCTGAGCGAGTAAAAACCATTTGACAATCACCAAAACCTGTACACTGGAACATCTTTGGCTTTGGGATACGTGTTTTAATCTTGTGAGTAGAAGGAAGATACATGATGTCTGAACTCAAATAATATGAAAAAAAAAGGAAAGAGAAAGAAGAAAAAAGTTGTTTAAAATATTTTTTTGTCTATTGATATATTTATATTGGATGTCAGAAATAGAGTTGAATTTTAATAAAAAAAAAATAGGGGAATAAAAAAAGAAAAAGTTTTTTTAGCAGCAGGGATCCAAAAATGGCGGGAAATTTTTCAGGCACCATTTTTTTATGACTGTTCGTTTTTCATTTTTGGCTATGACATCCTTTTAAGAATCAACTTTTCATTTTTCAAAGGAATACATGTACATACGCCTAATTTGGAGCTTGGCTTTGTGATTTTGTTTCCGATTATGAGCAATATATTTTTCACGTCTTTTTCTTTTCAGTTTTAACAACCCTGATGTTTTTTTTTTTTTTCGTATTCACTTCCAAAACCAATCATTTCTAAGGAACGCCTCAGCCTCTAAATGCGAGGGGCAAGGATCTAGAAGCCAAGTTTGGTGTTTGTTTTTGTATGTCTTGTAAAGAACCTGTTTCACAAAGAATTATTTTGGTAATTAAATCACACTAATTACTAAATCTGACTGCCATATATCGATACTAACCTCCGTTTATCAAAGGATCACGAAAACATACAATAATATATTTGTTGTTAAATAAGTAGTACTACAGAGTAGTGACTCTGAAAAAGAAAGCAAAATATTTTGCAAGCCATTAGATAACTTATTTATAAAAGTATTAACTCGTTTTACAATTAGTTTTTCTTAATACTAACTCGTGAATCACGGAGTCAGCATTTTTCTGGAAAAGTCGTAACCAATTGCATATTAAATAAGAAGACGAAGTACGTTAAGATTATGTATCTTAGAAAATGGCATCAAATACTATGACATTTGGGACAATTTTAGAAAAGTATATCAGGATTTCCGCTCCTGTCTCTACAATTTACAATAGGTTAGATTATCATAACATGTATGTAAGTCAGATAGCTTTCATGTCAGTTTGTAAGAGTTTTTAGATTTAAGAAAATAAAATGAAATGCATTACCATAAGTACGAATCGAAGGATCCCAGTACCTTAATTTTAGGGCACATGTATTAAGCATATTTTTATATACACATAAAATTTCGCTATACATAATTTTACAGTGGTTTGTTGTTTTTATTATTATGTTTAATATGTTTACTTATAGTGATATTGCTTTTTATACAAAAGCACAGCATACATGAAAGTGATAGACTCACTAATAACCGTATTTGTGACGTTATATACATCTTATGCTAACGACACTCATAGCTGATAATTTTCGAAATGAGGTTTGTCGAAAGGGGTGGATCTTTTACTCTTTGACGTATCTATTACATTGAAGTAAAAACTCGTTCAATCCTGTAGAGTGGGATATATTTAAACAACCTGATATTAAGGAAACATTTTCTTTGTTCAAGAGCTTAATAGGATGTACTTTCTTAAACCAACCTTAAATAGGTTTTGTGTGCTTGGTTAACCAGAGAGCAATTATCCGTTTGACACCATGTTGTGTAAATTTTTTTCTTACTCAGATATAGAAGTTTCAATTACATGTATTCTAGAGAGATTGTTTAATAATAAACTCATAGTATAATCTCTTGTATATGAGGGTAGGCTATATAAAGTGAAAACAAATTGTGAAATCATTTTTTTTTACTTTGTAAAATCAAAAATTCGATATCTCAATGGAGAATAATTACTTGATTCCTAAGGTTCTACTTTTTTTTTTTCTGTAAAAGGTGATACGAAAATCTATTTTTATAGTAGATGCGTACATTTGGTCAACCAATCAAGAGCAAACAATCGCTTGACAATCTTTGTCAATTAGATTTGCCAACTCTAAAAATAAAGCTTTTGATATTCATCATTTTACCTTATATAGGTAATATTTGCTTTAGACTTTACAGTTGAAGTGAACCCTATTTATAAGGAAGCAAAGACATTGCATTTTCTCCAAAAGAGCATTTATCTATTGCTTCTAGAATTTTTTGTAGGCGTTTAAGCTACGAATGTTACAAAAACGATTGAGAATGAACTGCTGTTTCTGTCCTTTGATTACCTCCCTGTAAAATATCCCAACCAAATTAAATCAACATTGGATTATTAACGCTGTTTTTGATGACTTCTGGAGATTGTATATGTAATGTATCCCTTTTCTTCATACGAAATGATCTACCTTACAGTAAATGACCATAAAATTTTCTAATTCAGTAAAAAAAAAACGAAGGGCTAAATTGATGAATAACTTAATCATTTATTTAGCTCCTTTATTTTTGTATCTTCAACTTTCAACTATAAAAACGAAGTTCCAACAATCGCACTTATATGGATATTTAAACCATTGGCACAGTGCTGAAAATGCCACGTAGATTAAAAATGTTTTCGAAAATGCAATGTAAATAAAAACGCATAATTCTATATTCCAGAAAATGAACACAAGGGGACACTCTGCGGTAACAGCCTATAGATAAGAGTTTTCATCAGAATATTCCAACATCAAAATTTCAGTTCCAAGTATAAACTAATATACTATCTTGAACAAAAAAAAAGCAGAAAAATGACATATATACACAGAACCATACACATAGAGAGAGGAAGAGGAGGATTGTGTAATGTATAATCAATCATAAATTGCACAGAGATCACCTAATATTCCAAATGACCAAAAACATAACCAAGCCATTAGAAATATTCTAATTCACTGAAATTCCCGTTCTTGGCTTCACTTCGGGATAAGGCTTAATTTGGAATCGCCTTTAAAGTAAATTTAGATCCTGCACAATAAACCATGGTATGTTCAAAGTGGTTGTTATATGACATTTTTCTCATTAAATTTTGAGTTTTATTGATATAACAAAGATAATATAAGACTGTATTTTGTTTTATTAAAGTCAAGATACAGAATCTGATTTTCTGTTTTCATCAGCCCAATATGGCGTGATGATATAAGTTCTTAAAAGATACTCGGATCATATAAATAGCTGGAAACTTGATTTATCATGAATAACATTATTTTTCTATTTTCTTTCATTTATTCTTTTTTTTTTATTATTATTTACTTAATAGATTTTATTACTTTAAGATGAACATTTTAGAATTGCCATACGAGCTGATTTGCAATATCACCTCCTTCTTGGACCCAGAATCAGTTGAGGCATTTGTACAGATAAATCAACATCTATATGATATATCTAAAGATGATTTATTCTGGGCAAGTCTTTGCCGAGCACAAGGTATTCAATATTGTCACCCTGAATCCACGTGGAAAGGCCTTTTCTCCTCTGGTGATCTCTCCAACATATGTACTCATATGAATCCAAGGGAGCTTTACTCATCAATTCCTAAAAAGAAGGAACTACTGTGGAAAAATATCAGTGAGTACCTTAAAGACCGAGATAGTATTACTCGAAGTTATTCAATGTGCCTTCACAAAAACTGTAACCACTATGGTATGTTTATTAATAATATAAAATCAAATGTATGTGCGATTAATGTTTTGTATTCTAGATATAGCTGAAAATGATGAAATGCACTATATTGATACTAGACATACACTTTCAATCAAGATTTCACCATTTAATATAATAGAAATGTGGTGCTACTCGTGTAAAAGAGTTGTAAGAGATTGTTTAATAGCTAGAAATACCAGAATAGGCACTGACGTCGTATATTTATGTAGATTGGTTTTGATAATTTTGATTCTGATACTAATTATCATATCAAAACAGAACGATATGTCATGCAAGAGGTTACAAAAGGCTTAGTGCTCATGGATAAAGAGGAACAACTTTATACTAAAATAGTATCAAGCCGCCGAAAGATTGAGCTCGGTCTTTTTAAATTCCAAATGAGACAGTCCAACTGTCATCTCATAGACAAAGTTTGGTATGATAAATGGGTTAATTTTATAACAGGTAATGTTCTGAACGTGCTACAATTGCTTCTATTTGTAACACCATTTTCACATAAATAGAAAAAGCCGATGTAGTACTTGGTCCCTTGACAAGCCAGAAACTGGTGCAACAAGATGGTACATTTAATCCATCATTAGAACTCGGCAAAGATTTTGAATTGGTTGGAAACTTGACACGATGGTATATTGAAAGAGCTTATGGAACTTGCGATGCTCTATTTTCTACAAGTAAGCTTTAAAGAATAAAAACATTGTGATTATTCATTGTCTAATTTCATCTTCAGAGTGCTTAGAAAACTCAACAAGCTACTGTAAACTACTTCACTCCATCAAAGTCAGACATCAGATGGCCCAAACGAGGAGACATATATTTAATTAGCTGTAGAAATGTTCAAAGTATTTATTAATAAACCGATTTTTATAATAAACCATGTGGTCAACAAAAAAGATATTGAAATATATTGCAGAAATACGTTTGCCACTGGTGTATTTTCTGCTGCGGAACATTACCAAAGTTAAAACGCAGCATACTATTTTATTTAAAAAATTGAGAAAAAATTACAAAATAATGAGAAAAGGGGGGAAATATTTCTCAAAATATTTTCAAATTAATGAGAAAAACCAGGGAATAATTGAGAAAAGATATATATCATATATACGATGTCAATTTCAGACAGTGAGCATACAAATAGATAGGTAGCCATGTAGCAAGGTCCAGAAAGGTATATTATATCCCAATGAAGAATATCATGATATATAAAGTAAGAGAGCCAACGCATCAGTATGACAGAGATAGATTCAGTAGAGACCATTTTTCATTATTTGTAATTTTTTAAAGTCGTAATCCATTATCTTTAGGACACTCAAATACAACATTGAAGGTTGCTATATTAATTTTAAAAATAGTTCCCACGGGGACG
>VCJL01001811.1:13754-25484 GCA_024139405.1 Backusella mclennaniae | reverse complement strand
TTTTTCGTTACGAGGAAAAGGGTTAAAGAGAAAAGAAAAAAAAAGACTGGGCAAGAAAAAAAAAAAATTTTTTTTTAACACAAGAAGGGTAGTTCTACTCCTTCTAGAAAACAAAACTCTTTATATCAGGTTGACCAATGCGGTTTAACTTGGCAAAAACAAAAAATAAAACAAAAGTTAAATAATTAATGACCGACAAAGGAATTGACAGCAATAAGAGAATGGTAATCATTGCTTTACTTTAGTTTGTTTTAGTTTATTGGCTTTGTTTGAACAGCTAGGAGAAAAGCTCTCACCCGAGATCTTCAAAACGACAAAAACATTCATCTACGATAAAGGGTATACTAATCAGTATCCCCATTAACAGTGTATAACCAAATCATTGGAATAAATAAGCATTCCTATTATTAACCCATTCCTTTAGAGGATATCTCAACCTGTACAAAACACAATCGCTAGTATGAGCAGAAGAACCAAACATGGTAAACATATATTATTGATACTGTTTATTAATATTGTTATTAATATTATTGTCATCATCACAATAGCAGAAAATAGGTCAAGTAGTAGTAGTAGTAGTAGACATTTAGGCGCTCGGGATCGAGCAGCAATTTGGGTAACTATTGACTATACAACACAACACATTTATATGAAATTTGATTAGTAAACTCTTGTCATTTAGGGTACTATCATTCGCAGCCAAAGATCATCCAGCAATAGGTCAAGACCCATTCCCATTGACGGCGAGTCAACAGGTATATCTGCTTCATCACATCAACTTCGCACAGGCAATGTTCTTGAAGATATTACAGGTAAGTATATATATATTGTTATACTTTACTTAATGTACTATTCTACTTCATTCAGCTACGAAGAGGAACCACAAAACATTTCCAGAAACAGTAAAAACACCAGCGCACTTAGCTGGGATATCTGACGATGATGATCAGAATGATGCTATCAGAAAGAGTAAAAGGAGAGTCTCATCCTCCGGTAAAGATCATGAGGTCATTACTACTGATTCTGATGATGAAGGCAGTACTCAACCCCCTAGTACTAATCGGCCTCGCCAACGCACAATTGCCAATCATCATAAACAGGAAGGTGTATTCACTTTAGAACATATACAGCCATTGAAATATTATTATACCACCTCCCTTGCCTCCATCAACAATCTAATCGCAGACTTACGTGGCGAAAATACAAGTACATCTCCAGGAGGACATACGAAAATAAATCCAAACGTGCTCAAAAAGCAGCAAGTCTCCGCAGCAAGCACGTCTAGCAAAACAGGGTTTTCTGGTCCAAATTCACCCAAATCTAATTCCAAACCTCTTCATTGGAATTGGAATACTTTTTTTTGTCCATAATATTTGGCAAAAACAATAAGGTAAATGTTTTTTCACTGCAAATATCTAGTAAAAAAGGACAATTTTTCTTTGGTACAATAATTCACAAAGATCAATACCAAAGTCAATATCACCTTCATTATATATATATAATAGGATGAAATGTCTTATTATAATAAATGACATTAGTGATCCACTTATTAATTTACTCTGAAAACAATTCGGAGCTTGTTATCAGTGTCAGATATCGGTCTTCAGGAGATCATCTTCGGCAATTATATCCTGTAATGTGTTGGCCGAGCTCCCCGCCAACGTGTTGTAAAATGTATCCAAATTCTCTGAGGTCATCTAGAGTTGGTTTATTTTTAATAGCACTCTCAAGTAACCTTGTTTGTGTACAACAAACTAGGTAAGGACAAATTATTTCTAATTATTACAATGGAATGGATTTGTTAATTATGCGCTCCCTTTTTTTTTTGATATAAGTACTTTTTTTTGACAGCTTTGGATCACAAAATAGGATTTATGAAATAGGGAATTGAGGTTATTTTCACAGTTTATCAACACTTTTTAATTATTATGTAATAAATATGTTTATGAATCAATGGAATGAAAATTCCAGAAAAAAAAGGGTCGTTACTTTTTCTTTAAAAAAAAAAAATCTTGTTTCGAAGAGAGTTCTGTCATTTAATTTGTATTTGTCAGAAACAAACAGAAACAAATATAAATATAACACCTCTTTATATATATATTTTATTGATTTTATTTTACTTATTTTTAAAAGATGCAACAAGATGACTCGCTAGCAAAAGAGAGTAAAATTTCAACCTACTTTAAAAAACGGCTTATGATTCGACCATCTGTCGATGAAGATCCTCGCGATTTTAATCCTAGAATGAAATCAGGCATTATTGCGTGTGTAGCACTTGTTGCATGCACTGCTGGTTTTTCTAGTACCATTTACTTTCCAGGTTTTGTTTTCTCAACTTTTGTTTTGCACCATAGCCAAAAACTTACATGTTTTGAATTTAGGTCTTCCATTTGTAACAAGAGATTTGAATGCACCGCCTATCGCCACAACATTAACAGCAGCTCTTTTCGTCTTATTTATGGGTATTGCACCTGTGATATGGGCATCTATTTCCGAGCATTTTCATATTCGACGATTTTTGTTTCTTGTTGCTATGGTCATTTTCGTGGCGACATCAATTGGCGCCGCTTTTGTACAAAACATTTGGGCACTTGTTGTTGTTCGCTGTATACAGTCCATTGGTGTGAGTTCAGGTCAGAGTGTGGGTGCTGGCTATATTTCTGACTTGTACCCTATCGAACAGCGGGGTGCTGCATTTGGAAAGTACATGTTTGGTGTTATTTTTGGTCCATTATTAGGTGTGTATAATTTTGACATAAATATATTTTTTACTAAATGAAAATTTAGGTCCAATTCTTGGTGGCTTTTTAATCATGAGTAAACTTGAATGGCGAGCAACTTTTTGGTTTTGTTGTGCTTTTGGAATATTCATCTTTTTAATTACTTTCTTTTTTACTCCTGAAACTTACCGTGATGATGCAAAATTTGATCTCCAGCTGCCTACAGCAAATCATTTAACATTGACATTGAATAACGATGATGAAAATAGCTCCATTTCAACTACCACTATCATCGATCCACAGTCTGAGAAAGATGAGAAAATGATGCGAGAGAAATCATCGGAACCAGCTGAACAGGAAAAAAAGAAAACGTTTAACCCTTTTGCTGCCTTTGCATTACTGCGCCACCCTTTTGTGTTACTCCCCTCTATTGCTGGTGGCTTCTTTTTTGGTGCTATGTTTGCAACTGAAGCTATTCTACCAGAAGCATTTGAAGGTATTTATGGATTGACTAGTTGGCAAACAGGTCTTTGTTATCTTGGTGCAGTAAGTATACATTTAGAAATATTCAGTGATATTCACTCAACTGATTATCCTTCTATTTTAGGGCATTGGTAATATGAGTGGCGCATTTGTAGGAAGTAGACTCTCTGACCGTCTTTTATTACGAGCACGCCGTTTACGTGGAGGCGCCGCTAAATCAGAGGATCGTCTCACACTCAACGTTTGGATTGCCGGATGTTTCTTCAATCCTCTTGGGCTTTTGATTTTTGGATAGGTTGTCCAGCATAAACTTAGTTTTTGGGGAGCCATTGTTGGATTTGGTATTCAATGCTTTGGAAATGTACAAGCAGTAACCGTAGTCACGGCTTATCTTGTAGATTCTGTACCTGGTAGAGGAGCAGCTGCAACAGCTGCTGCCAATTTTGTAAGATTATTGTTTGCTTGTATTTTAACGTTGATTTCGACGCCCATGGTTGCTAATCTTGGTGCTGGATGGACGGTTACTTTGTTTGCTGGTTTATCTTGGCTTGGAATGGCTTTTTTGCTTATTATAAAAATTTGGGGTGAGCCTATCAGAGCCTGGAGTGGCTATTGAATATTGGAAGAGTAGAAAAAAAAAATTGATACCCATTATACTTTAATACAAATCATAAAGAAATACAGCCCTTTATTACTTAATGAAAACGCAATAAAAATATCCTTTTTTTTTTCTATTAATATGAGTTCTTAATAGTTTACCCGATTTGTTTTTCTTTAATATAACTAGACCATGAGTGCGTGAAAAAGACAAATTACACATCAATTTTCCCTCGTGGGGAACGTTCAGGAACAGTGAAGAATATAATCTCCTTTCTCTTCTTGTTCATTCTTCTTGTTTGTTACCCCCTTTTGGATGATGAATCACTCTTTGTTTTATATATTTAAAAAAGGATATGACGGATGTAAAAGAAGTAAAAACAGAAAATAAAAAGTGTCTCACCATAAATCTGATTATGAAAGAAAAGAAAAAAAAGTAAATTATGTAAAGTAAGTGAGAAAAATAACAATAATTGGATCAAGATAACTAATGTAGCATATTCAAAGCAAACAAGCATATTTTAGATACCAAGAATTGGAAAAATCATAATGTAGAGATCAGAACAAAAAACTAAATATAAATAAAAATAGCAATCCATAAGATAGCATTGATATTAATTATAAAACTTACAGTCTTGGCAAGCTTATGTGACGAGCAGGCAATAGACGACCTGGTAAATGTTCTTCATACAGGTTCTTTTTAATACCATTTCATAATGTCGATGGTAAGTAAGGCCCATTTAGACACCTAAACATACTTTCCTTGTTTCGTTATATATTGGGCTATAGTATAATATAAACAATCCTCTATACCCAATTTCTGTCTCATACCTTTTCTCAATAATTATTCTCCCTTTTCTCATTGATTTGAATGTTATTCTCAATTTCTTGAAAAAAACAGTAGATTAGATATAAACAATATGAAAACAAAAGTCCGCAAGTAAAAGAAGCTATAATCCCAAACATTTTCCTGTAAAGTATGAATACCTTGTTTTCACCAGATAATAAAAAGCATAGTAAACCGTTGAAGGATACAGAAAAAAAAAATTCTGTATTCATTGTAAAATTTTTTAAACTTTGAGAAGTATTCGGCACTACAACATTGAAATGTAATTAAAAACCACAATAAGCATAAGAATTTTCTCTTTTTCTCTCTAAAATACTTTATTTTTTGCGTTGAAACGAAAATTTTAAGTAAAATGTACATAATAAATAAATAAGAAAAAAGAGCGGGGAGCATATTTGTGCAGAAAAAGTCTATATTAGGCGCACTTTGATTTTAAGTTTGTTCTCTTGTTCTCGCAACAAAGCGCTCCAGAACCTTATTAAAACCCTCTCTTCCTACTTCTGCATTCTGCTTAAAGCGTCGAAGCGAAAAGTCTTCCAACAAACTGCCCCATCGTGCAACATAACTTCCTGCTGAAATAGCTGCTTGTTGTGAGAATTGGGTTCTAACATTTATATAAATGAATAACAGTATCCGATATTACTTTAATTGTTCCATTTAAACTTACTTGTTTTTATCCTCTGGATGTTCTTGGAAAATGATGGTTTCGTCACATGTAAGCAAATTGGCCATGGTCAAATTGATAGACTCCATGGTAAGTATCTTTTGGTTAGGGTCGATGGTGGATATTTCTCGTACATATTGAGTCAAATCACATCCTAAAATCTTGTTTAATAATAACAATTCGTTAGTATTTTGTATTTAATAGACCAATTTTTCCTGTTTTTACCTTCTTTATAATACTGGGTATATGCTGTTTAACAGTGATAAGTCTTTCGGTTGTTAAAATGCCAGTTTCTGGATCAACAGTACGATTCAAAACATCTACATGTTGGACGTGAGGACACTTTTCATTGGGATACTTTTGCCAATTAGCTGCTGAAACTAAACTCCAAGCGTAATTATAGTCAAGTGTCGTTTTAAACAACTTCATAATCAAAAGAGTGAAAAAGTGTGGAGAAAGTCGGAACGTCTAACCCCTTCTCTCTTTTTTTTTCTATTTTTTATTTTTTATTTTTTTTTTTAGTACAAAAGCCAATCATTTCTTTTTATTTGTAAAAGTAGAAACGAGACTAAACTGTAAAAGGTCAAAATGGTAAGCGTAGAAATATGATGATGCAACAGTTTTTTCAAATTCGGTTCCTTATTTTTCATGCTAAAATATGCTAAATTATTTATCCCCCCCTATTTTCATGTGCTTGTGGAGTGAAATCATTGTTTATCATTCTACTATGCCTCTAAGGGTAGGAACGCACCGAATCAACTTGATATTAGTTATATCAATGTGGTAATATGTTGCAAGCAACTAGAATAGTAGTTGACTATCGTTTTTGATATACAAACAGGAGTACTCATAGTAATTGTAAATAACAAACAATGATAAATAAGCGTTAACTGGTAAAGAATAACGAGAATTTCTATTTTGGTATATGTCATCTCTTCTCGCTAAGTACTTGAGAGTAAGTTTTAGAATCAAGTCTCAGTCATTGAAAAATATGGTAGTTGGGGTTATTCGTGTAGATGAAATGATAGGATAAGATACATACAGTACTATCAAAAAATTTATATACTGTATTTTACATGAGAACGCATAGATTAAGTGAATTGAGAACCAACTTGTTTATTACTATATATAAATCCAAGTAATTTGACTCACCTTCTTCGCTAAGCGATTGCTTTGCTAAGCATATTTCCATTGGCTGGATGGTGCATTAAATACTTTATTCGCTGAAATATTTTAAATTAAGATAATCAAGCCTCATTTGAGACCTGTAATGGCGTTAAATTTAATGAAAGCACACATTTTGGTTTTACAATCAAGTATTTCCCACAAGAAAAGCTCGCTTGCTCTAAATTCCGCGTACATTTATTCATGCAGAATCGTGAGTTTAAAGTATGTTTTACATCCACACCCATCTTCTACCACTTTTTCAACCTTCTGGATGGAAATAAAAAAAAGTGCGATTGTAACCATCCAACTCAATCTTCATTGTTCTGATAAGGCCTTCTTTTTCGTGAACATATAAAAGAGTGTGATTTTGTTCATGAATTAATCGTATAATTGACCTTGTCACTATCTTCTAATAAGAGATCCTATTACGAAGAAAAAAAAGATTCATTTCTTTCGTCCTTTGATTTTTTTTCTCTCTCTCGTTCATTTACTCTGTTATCTGGAATAACAAAATATCTTTTCTTTCTTTTTAACAGCAACAATAGTATCTATAAAATGATAGGAATTGCATGTATCATCAATACAAAACTCTTGCATGCAACGCTGATTAAAACAATCCGACTATTTTTTCTTCTTCTTGGACTGTATCCAATTGCTGTTGCACCCCCAAAGATCCAAAAACTTAAATCGCCTGTGTTACCAAATGCTCATGTGGCGGTCGAGGTTCTCGAGAGTTTTGCAATAGATATTACTTTCATTTATGAAACCTGTTACAATTTGACCATCTTAAATAGAAAGAATACGAAAACATCTAGGTATGGCTATTAGTACTACTATTCATTGTATTTTACCACGTCGTAAGTATTATTTTAGTTGTAGAATGTCAGTTTTTGTTTAATAAATTTTATGAATCCTATTAGGGCTTAATAAATATTTATTTACTTTGTCTAGGTTTAAGATAATATTTTGATCCATTATAATAGCATGTTGTCATCAAGAAGTAGAAAGGTAACATTAATCCGCATAAAAGTATGAAATCATGCATTTGGAAAGCGCAGGCACAAACATTTTTAAATCAGGTAACGACAATAAAGTAAATTGATTGGTAGATCAACTCCATAATAAGAAACGTACTTTTACAAACAAATATATGGACTGAGATCCAACATTCTCGAAATCCGTGTTTCCCCACCCTTTACAATTACTAATTTCGAGATTCTTCTGCTTACTACTTTTTATCAAGATACAATAAGCATCCTTTATAATATGAAATACAGTGAGGGGAAAAAAAGTTTTACTTCGAAAAAAAGACATATCTGTGTGTGATCCAATATAAAGTTTATTGTTTTGAGGCGCTTCTGTGAAACACCAAAGGAAAACATTGGCAAAGTGAACGACAAGATTTCTGTTTTCTCTTTTTTAATAAAATTTTGATTATTAATTTCATCACTGGAAATTTTGGATATAAATACCAAACACTTTTTTTTACCTGATTCAAAATCATTATTTAATAAATATCTTAAAACAAAAACAACAGAAATGGTTTCTCAAACTCATATCACTTTGAATCGCACTGGGGACAATATGCCTCTTGCCGGTTTTGGAACTGCCCGTATCTCCAATGATGATACCGCTGAGGTCGTTTATAATGCAGTCAAAACTGGTTACAGACTTATCGATGGTGCCTTACTTTATGGTAATGAAGCTCAAGTTGGTGAAGGTGTTCGTAGAGCAATTGACGAAGGAATTGTTAAACGTGAGGAGCTTTTCAGTAAGTTTTGCTTTTTATGCATTCATTAAGTGGCCCATCTAACAGATTGTATTTTCTTTAGTTATCGGAAAACTTTGGAATCATTACCATGGAAAGGATCATGTTAGATACGCATTTGACTTGACTTTGAAAAACTACGGACTTGATTATATTGACCTTTATCTCGTGCATTGTAAGTTTGCTGGTCTATCGAAATGAAAATACAAGGCACTTATTTTTTTTTTGGTACTAATATTCCCTAATTAGTCCCCATTGCCACCGAGTTTGTACCTTATGAAGATGCACTGAAAGCTAGCTTTTTTAATAAAAATGGAGAGCTCTCTTTGACACGCGCACCCATGCATGAATGCTGGGCTGAAATGGAGAAACTCGTTGATGCTGGATTGGTTCGCAACATTGGTATTTCCAACTTTAATGTTCAAAGCATACTTGATCTTTTGACTTATTGCAAGTACAAGCCCGCCATTTTAGAAAGTAAGTCTCTAAAAATAAAGCCTTTTTACATTTACTAATCATTCCTTTAGTTGAGCACCACCCTTATCTTCAACAGAAGCGACTTGTAGATTGGGTTAGAAAGCAAGATATTCAATTAGTCGCCTATGCCTCCTTTGGTCCAACCGTTTTCACCAACACTTCAGATAACATGGGTCATTTACCCTCTCTTCTCGATCATACTGTTGTGGAAGAAATTGCAAAGAAGCACAGTGTTTCTAACGGACAAATTGTCTTAAAATGGGCTGTTCAGCATGATGTTGTTGTGATCCCCAAGAGTGTCAATGTAAAACGTATGCTGGTAAACAGAGACTTATTCTCCTTTAACCTAGATGAGGAAGACTTGAAATCACTGAACGACTTGGAAACGAACACACGCTTCAATGATATTTCTGCTGAGAGCTACGGTTTTGAACTTCCTATTTTTAATTAATAATTCTTAATTTTGAATATTTGCATATCTTTTTGTAAATCTATATTTTACTAAAAAAAACCTTTTTTAAATCAATAATAAACACTAATTCACGAATGAACAACCATAATTAAGAGGGATAACTGTTGTACATATGGCTTTTGAATTTAGGTCTGAATCATTTACTCTTTATAAAAACTCGAAAAGAGATTTGTAAAATCACTAAAGTAGTCTTACTACCTACCGTTTCTAAAGGTGTAAGTTACAGTGGCACTTGGTATTATTCAATATAAGCACTTATGGAATCAATTAAAACCGAGACTGTGTATAGGACGACTTTGATAGACTCAAGTTATATTATTGATCAGGTACATCATACGTAGTAATGTATGATGGAAATGTCAAAATACGACACAGATCAAGTTTAATGGTGACAACATTTTTCTGTTTGGATCAATCAAATTAAAAAGCTCTTTATGAAGACTGACGATATAACCATACTCCTTTTCAAATATATATATATAATGTCATTCGTAAATCACAGAGAAATGGTATTATTTCATTGTTAGTATCGTAGAGCTCGATGCATATAAAATGACGTTAATATTAAGTGTTTACTAATGTCACCTTTTAGAAGTAAGCGAATAATTTTAATATTAATCTTTTTACTCCTGCAGAATGAAATTAAATTCTACTAACCGAACAAACCCTCTCTTTCTCAAAACCATCAAACATACGTTGTAGTAACACTGTTTCTCAAATCGATCAAGAAGTTTACGACATAAAAATAGGCAGAAAAAAGCAGAATGTTCGATGACAACGTTTATAAATAATACTGTAATGCGTGGACTAAATTGAACGTCATTTATGTTGATCATGCAGAAGTGTACGTTTCTATAGAAAAATAAAGGTAAACGAAAGAATGGTACCTCCCTCTTTCTTTTTCTTCTTTACTTTTACAAATCATGGCAGTATTACAGACGACCATCCTAAACCGATTTTCTTGGTTAATAGGCGGGTTTTTATTAGGCATGCTATGTCTATACTCAATCCAACCTTCTCACCAGTATGAACAACGCTCTTCCTTTTTAAAGAAAAGAGATGCACCAAAGGATGGTATCATGAGATTTGGAAATCCAGGTAAAAAAAATAAATCCTTATTCATTTAATCTCATCTCACAGTTAACAAAAAGGTCCTACAAATGATTTCTTTGAGCGTACTGCTTATACACTAAGCTATGATCGTCGCAATCGTATCGCCAACTGGGTTGGCGAACATATTACAGCCAAGAGCATTGCCAAGGGAGAGGGCGTGTCCCGTAGCAAATCCAGCTTTAGAGATGATCGCGCCATCCCTGCCATGTTTAGAGCACGCACCAAGGACTATGTGAAAACTGGCTATGATCGAGGACATCTTTGTCCTGCCGATGATGCTGATGCGACACAAGAGTCTCTTCAAGAATCTTTCTCAATGAGCAATATGGCGCCTCAAATTGGCATAGGATTTAATCGTCACTGTAAGTGCTTGTTCTTATTTTAAATATGCATATACTCATTTTTGTTAGATTGGGCGTATTTGGAAGGTTTTTGTCGTAACCTTACCACAGTCTATCCAGATGTCTACATCTATACAGGGGCTGTGGTTCTACCCATCAAAAACAACGAAACAGGAAAGTATGAAGTTCGATACGAAGTCATTGGCAATCCCTCCATCACTGTGCCTACCCATTTTTACAAGATTGTTGCCGTGCCAAAGGATAATACTTTTGCCGTAGGCGCCTTTTTACTGCCAAATCAAAATATTGATAGCAAGACAGAACTAACTCAGTTTTCAACGGATGTACAAAACATTGAAGTTGCTTCAGGTCTCACTTTCTTTACCGATGTGGATAGATCAAAGTTTTTAAAACTATGTGACGTTGCTACTTGTAAACTTCGATAACATTTATAGGAGAAAGCCTTGCTTTTGGTCTAGTCTCTTTTAAATATTTAAAAAATCATATATATATATATCTCAAACTTTCATATGCTTTTTAATAAAATAAAAAAAAAACGATTAACTTTTTAAGACATTTTTTTATTCTTTTAGAAAAGTGAGAAAGATTTTAACCGTCTATTGATTGTAGAAAAGCTGTTGCACCATTTGAAAGAATGCACGCTAAAATCATCAGCAAAAATAGAACTCTCTGATCTTTTCTTTGCAGATTCTATGAAGGTATATTTTTAGATGTATATTGTGCATTGTGTATATATTGTATTATATAAATACAGTAGTTCACCTTTTCTATACCAGATTAGTTGGGTAATCCATTCCATCAAAAGAGAATCTTCTTTATTTGTACTATGTGTCACAAAAAAAAGGATTATGTGTGTGTAGCAAAGTAGAAAAAAAAAAGTAAAACGTGTAACATGTTTTTTTTGGAATATAAATATGACTGCAGTGTAATATTAGTTTAGATTGGTTAAAAGTAAGGATGATGTTATTAACATTTGAACAATATAATAAATGGTGTATATTTATTTAATACTAATTTTAAGAAAGGGAGCCCACATGATGATTATAATGTATTATAATAA
>VCJL01001806.1:16844-30051 GCA_024139405.1 Backusella mclennaniae | reverse complement strand
AAAAAAAAAAAAAAAAAAAAAAAAAAAAAAAAAAACTCACCAGGTATCAACAGGTTGGCCATTGAAAAGTTCTTCAAAATCATACTTGGCCTCACCAATATTATCACTACCAATAAGATCCTTATCAAGTACCTTTAAGTAGAGTTTATGCTTGCGACCTTCATTCAAGGGGAAAGTAAAGGTTTGATTCCAGACAGGGTTGTTGTTGTTGTTGATGACAGCAGTCTTTTGCTTGTATTTCTCATCAACCCATAATTCACTAATGTATACAATAAGTCCTCCCTTCCCATTACTTTAATTTCATATCATTTAGATGTACTTACACATAGGGATCGTTCTGGCCGATCAAATCTTTATCCTTAAGCTTGCGGCCTTCGACTAAAAAAAAAAGGAGGGAGAGATGACATGTCAATCATGTGTTTGATTTGAATGAAAAATGTACATATATATGACACTTACTAACAGTAACATTGAGAACACCTGAGGGATATTTATCGAACATTTTTGATTTATTATTAATCGTTTACTTTAAAGTAGAGAAAAAAAAACAACAACCAGGGAAAAGTTAAATCTCGTCTTTTTATAAGTTTTCAAAAAAAAAAACCATCAATTATGCTTTTTCAGGTCTTACTTTATTTGGAATACTATTAACCAATTAAAATAGGGATGAGCCACAAACTAAAATTAGAAGCTTTGTTTTAAGTTACTTTCTCTCTTTCAAGGGCCAAGGAACAACGTCATAAAAGCCAAGATGTCTTGGAGGTAGACAGGGTTAGTTCCTTCTTATAAAGTCATCCTTTTACTATTAAAAATTTAGTAAAAATAAAAAGATCACATATTCAATGGTGATTCATGAAATTACTTGAATGAGACCATGTGATTTTACTTCCACCCAAGTCTAAGATTAAAAAAGCTAAGAAAAAAAGTACGCCCTTTTTTCTCAGCGCACGAAATTTTTATGTGTGACAGAGAAAAAGAAAAACATCATTACGGTGTGGATATTCGGATATCTCTGTTTTATTTATTTATCATTAAGAATGTCAAGAAAGAGAATAACATAATCAAAGGCGATATTGACGATGAAAGGAAGTAGTTATTTTTAGTTTATATGTTATTCCTATATTCTTTTTTGTATGCCAAGTTTTTGTTGAGTCAGACTTTTTGTATTAAAATTTTTTCTCCAACCGAGGTTGATTTTATGGATAAATGGGATAAATGGTAGCTCTTTTTTTTTATTATTATTATTAATATCAAGAACAATAAATATATAGCTGTAATTAGTGTTCATTATTCATTAAGCCAACTATCCGTATAAGCTAGTATGTTATAAATAGTTTGGTTCCAAGTTAACAGAAATCATAACCTCTTCTAATAAATATATAAAAATAATTTCGATTGATCAAAAAATTCCAAAGTATTTATGAGGGTGAAGTATATGAAAACTTGACTTTAGTTATGTATTTAAAAGGTTAGTTTTATTTTTTTGATTTAAAGATCCTGTGCTACAACAAGACTTTTACAGTAATGGGATGATAAACGAAGTTGCGATATCAAGTCACATACGGAAAGAACTCCCCGACATATATATGTCATGCTCAAACAAATGGTGTCTTTATCAGTTAGAATAACCAAGGCAAGTACATGACATTAAGTAAAGGTTTTAGAAAAGAGACATACCCCTTAAACAAAAACACAGGGAAGGTGATATTAAAATACTCTACGCTACACAAAAAGTCATGCTACACCATGGTCCACATATAGCATACATGGAGAAAATCTTAAAATGATAGTAAAAACTATTTGTCAAATTATAAAACATAATGATGTGATAGAATATACAATAGGTAGATTTATTAGATAAGAAGGGAGGTTCAGATTATAACGTAATGATACGAGTATCTATAAACATACAAGAAACACAAAGGAAAAAAAATACTGGTTATATACAAATTTTCTTTTTAGAAACAAAAGCGAAGAAACAAAATGAATTCCATGATTTTGACTAATTTTTTTTTAGCGGATTATAGAGGGGAGACTGGTAGTAAAGTGAGATTTTTTAGATACCGAGTTGGGAATAATCTATGGTCTGTACAGGGTGAAGATGCTTGTCTTCATAAACTTTATCATAAAGTTCCTCTTTAAACGAAAATAGAGAAGTATAGCACTCATCAATACCAGGCGTATTGGATTGTAAAGAGCCAGAGGAAGTCGATAGACAGGGAGTAACTGGAGTTGTGTTTTTTTCACTGCTGGGTGATGACAATTCAGGTTCTGCCATTGATTCGAAATACATTGCTGCAAGACAATCACTGCTTATACTACTATTACTATCGCGACGGATATTTGCATTTGTACATGAGTCGGATGGTGATGTCATGCTTGTGTTACTATGTGTCTGAGAACCCTTCAGCTTTGCAATATTCATTTGCTGTTGCTGCTGTAAAGCTATTTGCTTCTGGTAATTGGCCAAAACTGGATTGTAAATCACAGCGTCACGTCTAAAGCATTCTTCAGAACAGTAGATTGAGTTCTATTGTTATGAAAAACGAGAATACGTCAGTTATGCTTTCATATTTCATTGTCTACTTTTTTACTAATCAACTTACTCTCAAGGGAGAAACGGCACAATCACAGTAGGTACACCAGTTTGTATCCATGTTGGTTACTTTGCTTTGGATGAAGCGGAATGCTGCAGTTTATATTAAACAGGGATTGTGAAGAAAAATATTGGAGACTATGAATCACTGGATAAGTGTATCAATCAATAATGGAGTTATAAATATTATTTACGTAAAAGAACATGAAAAATTGATGAACAAAGCCCTACTTTTATAATTTGTATTGAAGCTCAGGCGTTTTTTACAGTGATGGCCATGCGATAAAAAAAACAGCCAATCAAATATTAGACCGGTTTTTCTCGTCCCAGTGATTAATACGGAGCTTACAATGAAAAACCATGAGTTCATTATTTAAATTAATCTGATTTAACAAGGAGGTAACCGGTGAACACTCCAATGACATTCGTTACTTTAAGAAAATAAGTATTTAATCACCTTGTTGTTTTTGAACATTGCTTTTTTGATACGAGCAACTTCCTATCTTTATCACGATAAAATGATGTATTGAAACAATAGAATCAGCCTTATACCACAATATTTGGACTCTCCTTTTTCAACATTGAATAAAAAGATGGGGTAAATTCTTTTAATATACAGCTGTTATAACTGACAGCATTTTCTACGCAGAAATCGATTAGAAAATGGCGGGTGTCTCAGCAATAGAACTTCTTTGAATAAAAATTTGCGTATTTAATATAACTATTATTTATTCTGGGAATCGTTCATCACTGCCATCATATTAAAGTAGATAGCAATTACTTTTTTTTTTGTCTTTTTAAAAAAAAAGCTGAGCGTATCTTTCAACACCCATCCTTTTTTTTTAAAACATGTATCTGATATCCTTTCTCAATGATAGGAATATATTCTCAGTAACATGATTTTTAGCGGAAAAGAAATGTTTCAGAAATGAAACCATTAATCGCACGGACTCTTATGCTAGACAATACTAAAGTCAGTTTCTTGATACAAATCACACCTATTTCTGTTCTTTGAAGATCGCCACACACTTTTTAAATGAAGTTATGTCATCTAAGACAAGCAATTAGTGTCGCACTGAATATAGTGAAAGTGCATAAACAAAATGTGAATAACCCATGGAAAATTCGTCAATAAAATAACAGATGTATAGAAAACCCTATCGAATATGATAGAAAAACGCACATGGAGAACCATTTTAGTTTCGAGCTTTGCATGTGAGATATTTATGTGTGATTTAATAAAGCGATATCAGTATTAGATAATCGTTTCTGTTTTATCTTTGAAACTGACTGTCTTCCCTTTCTGTCAGCCTTTCTTTATACAAAAGGTTTATTTTTTCCCACAACTTCGACTTTCTTTTATCATTTGATACTAGTGCCTCGTAAAATAATAAAAAAAAAAGGGTCTTTTATGTTATATTTTAATTTTCTATTTATTTATTTTTTTGCCGGATAATAAATACGTATTTTTAGATATTCTTGTGTATATAATTAGAAGCGTAAACTAATCGTGACAAATATTATCACAATGAATTGACCATATAACACAATAGTCTATAATGGTTTAAAGCGATGATGTCTAAGTATAGCTCAAGGCAATGTAAAATAGGAGGTACTGTGGAAAATATCATGCACACTTCATTTGAAAAATATATTTATTTCTATCTGAGGACTATTATGTTTATATATATATTTGGGTATATGAGTACACTGGATTTAACCTTTTCTCTGAACAAATGTAGAAGTATGTCAACCTATTTTTAGTTAAATGTCTAGCTGGTTTGAGCAAATTGGATAAACATGACGCTCGTGAGTCTTACTCAACGCTAGTAAATAACATTTATTTATGCAGATGTTTTTTCGTTGATCAGCATTAGAAAAATAAGCATGTTGTGGCTAACTCAGCTTAGTAGACCCATTACAGCAAAATGGTTGGTTTACAGAAAAGAAAAAGAAAAAGAAAAACATAAAAATGCAGTTTTTTCGAGATAATCCAGCATCCTGGTACATGTTGCCATATGCTCTCTTTTTATTATTATTTAAAACTTTAATTCGATAGTGGCATGATTAACAAGAGCTTCATATAGGGTAAATTGTATGTTAATGACACATTTGATTGTTAATTCTTGTACTATACCTGCTGAAACAATAATATTAGCCCATCTATGACTTCGATATGGATTTATCCAGCTGTTCCAGTCTCCTCCTATCAAAAATCCCTTTGCTTATTTCGATGGACTTCTTTTTAGTCCAACAGAAAGACATTAGTAGGCCATTCAATGAAAATGTGTTCTCACTATATTATCTTAAACCTGGTTTCTTTAACCTTTATATAGATCCCTTGTTATTTGGTTTTTCTTTCTGAAAAACCCAAACAAGTCTATATAGAGTTATATCGGACGGAATAACTATTGCCCTTTTTTTTTTTTATTAACATCGAATTTCAAGATAAAAAAAAACAAGGGTCTACCACATGCTCGTGCAAAGAATAAAAGCATTAATTGGGCGCACCGAATGACAATGTACAATAGACGAGATATTTAATCGAGTACCTTTGTAGGGGGTTTTCAGCGCTTTTTAATCGTTCATATTAGGAACAGTCACGTCAAATGCCTGTTTGTTCGTAGCTCCTTTATTTTAATATACAAAGCTACATCAGCTAATAAAAAGAATCTTAAACTAAGCGAAGTTCGTATTTCAATATCAGTACGCGAAACATAAATTATGTTGACTTTATTCTACAAGCACGTGCGTAGATTGATGTACTGGAGTTCATAAACAAGCATTTTATAAACAATGATTCTACACATGGATACATCACTGGTGAAATAGAATATGACGGCGCTCCGCCTTTCCGAGTGGAAAGAATACGCTAACATGACCTAATTATATATTTATTCTAGCGTACAATAGTTTCTATTATAATCCCAAACTATAAGTAGTCTCCCTAGTCAACAAAACGCCATTGCGCTTTATTAGTAAGTAGAGCTCTACTCCCCCCCTTTTTTTTAGCCATTCATTTATAAATCACATGAATAGAATAGCATTTTGCAGAAAGTTTTATGAATCAGGCTATTTTTCTTTTCGGAATGAGGTGTAACAACTTTAAAATGGGTGAGATGTAGCACAAGTCCATCAGTTATAATTAAATGGATCCCCATGAATGAAATGTGCATCGGGCATGAAGTAATAAAGTACACTTTTTAAAAAGATATGAACTCATACAGAGCTACTTTTTTTTTGAATTTACAAGATCTTCATATTCTTATACGTTCCACAATTCTCGTCTTGTTACTTTTTCTTGATGTATTATTTATCAACAGAAGAAAAAGGCGCTACATTACATTACATTTAATTTTATTTTATTTTTCTTAAATAAAGCATTTTTTCCAATGTTTTTAAATATTACAATTTAGAATACATGTTATTTGTATAACAATAACATTTTGCATTTTGTTTAATGAAGTGATTTGTATGGATAGAATCTGTTATTCAGAATTCTTAATTCCTTTATCTTACTTTATTGTGAAAGAACCATTGGGTCCATTACAATAGTGCACTGTATTTTGAGATTGTTAAAAATAGACAAATAAAAACATATGGAAATGCTTATGTGATTTTTTTTTTCATATTACAGTGATTCGTATTTTACAATAGAAAGTAAGAGAAAACGTGTCATTTTAAATTAGTTTTTGTAGAAAAAAACTTGTGGCCGGCGCATGTTGTGTAACACATTGCTGTGACCAATATATACGTTTTCTTTTATTTAAACTTTTCATTCTATCAAACAATAATCAATATCATGCTTCACCCCAATAATTGAAGTTTTTCTTGGGTTTCTTATCAACAAAAAAGATAAAAAGGTGGTTACTAGCTAAGAAAAATTGAATTTTAATGTCTGATAAATTAGGATGATAAAAAATCCTAAAAACAAATTTATTACATAACCTTTATTCAGTTCTCAACTCAACGTCAACCTAAATTAAATTAATATTAACGTTTAAGCTAATCCAAGAAGTTGATTTAAAAATAGACAAGACATTTTTAACTCTATGAAAATATGTTTCTTTAATATGATAAAAATATAGAAAACTTTAAGTTATAAATGTGCTTCATATTTAAAGCTTTTGGTTATCACGGTAAATAAATTCTATATCAAGTATGTTTTCCTATCTATATCGATCGTAGTTAGACACCTCGATCAAGGTAAAATGGTGGAATTCATCCCGGAATCCCTTTTTATTAACAAGCACAAAAGATTTAATATATCAACCCAACTTAATATAAAATCATTGTGTCAACTCTCTTTAAAAAAAAAGATTTATTAATTGAAAATTTAATTAATAGTTTATATTTATCTCTTTTTTTTTTTATTGGTGTTCTTTTGTAATATTAAAAATGGTCTGTCATCTATCTATTTGTAAGATTATCTTTATCATTGATTTGGTATCTGAGTTCAAACTTATCAGCATTGGGTGAAGAAAAGCTTACATTCATCTTTGACTAAATGTGATCTTATGTTCTTTACTGTGAGAGTATTTTTCTATTCATAAAATGTGATTATTGATAACAAGGACCATGATAAGCAATACATTTTTTTTTTTGGGATAGAGGAAAAAGAGAAACAAAAAATGGAAAAAGTACTATTAGAAGATGTAGAAATGCTATATGGATTTTGATGTGAGATATGATCCTTCTTCTTTCATGCTTAAAATACATAATAATGTATTTTTAGGAAAAGGTCAAACAACTCACATAAATATATGACACTCTTCTAAATAATTGTTACACTGAAAATAAGAATGTATTACAAATATAGATCACAGAAATTAACCAATACATCTCATTCCAGTAAACCTGGTTATCACTTTCCACTCTCCTTAGAAAAAAAAAGATTGCATATAGATATAGCTTTAGGTGGATGTATAGTATAGAACAATTTATTTGTTTGGTCAGCATTAATTATAGAGAAGGAAGTGAAATGTGAGCAGAGAAAAGTTCAGATTAAAAATAATAATATCAAGGTGATCAGTTTCTAAATAATATATATTTAAGTAAATGTGTAATCTTGATGCATGTCTTATTTAAAAAAGTGGAATTTATGCTCTCTACTAGAATCGCCATCCCACCAAGTGTGTACATACTGAGAATAAATTATCATGTCAGAATGCAAGTGATTAGACATATTAAAACAGAGCTGGGTAAGATGTACCTTTTCCTTGATTAGATAGAGCTTAAAAATTCTCTTAATTTAAACTTCTTGAAAATCATGCCATATTCAACGCACGTGTGGTCATAGATAGAAATAGCACTACTACTAGAACATGAATTTTGCAACATCAAATATACACGCAAATAAATAAATAAAAAAGATATATACCCAAGTATGCACATTCACAAAAGATCATTTACGAAGCCTGATTCCAGAAAAAAAAATTGAGAGATTGAAATATCTCGATAGTTCATACTTTTACCAATACTTATAACAGATCGCCCAGTTAGCATGCACCAATTTGTTCAAGTGCAGAAAATAATAATAATAAACCCAGAATCCTGGTAGTAGCACTTTAAGTTTTTTTTTCTCAAAGAAAGAAAAAAAAGGAACAGTCCCAATATAATGTGCATATCAAAATTAGCCAAAAGTTTTACAAGATACATTGCTTGACCATTTGCTGTAATTGAAAAAAGGCATTGAAGACACGAGTTTCACTGTTATTTATTTCTTTTCATAAACAAGTAGTAGTTATTCATCTCAAAATAGAAAAATAGTAAATTTAATGTTCTACCAGTACAACACTTGTTATTGATTCACACTGCAGTTCCAGTCCCCCCCAACAATAACACAGTATGTAACACATCGTTGGTTTTTATTTCTTATTTTCTTCCCTTTTTTTTCCTCTTCTTCCTCCCCTTTTCCTTTCTTTATTTCTCGCTTACTCATTCATCTCCTTTTCATTATACTCTATTATATTTTACTTGGCAACTTTTTTCCAAACTTGATTTAACCTTTACATTTAATTCATTATTATATTACGCATGAAAGAAGATATTAAATCATTAGAAATCCGGCCTGAAGTAGACTACATTGATTTCATCGGACCGGCAAAAAGTGAAAATGTAAAAGGAACGGATAGTGTTTTGAAAGGACAGATACACTTCACCATCACAAAGCCAACAAAGATTCGAAGCATGTATGTCAAATTTAAAGGGTTCAGCCGCATTTCACTCGAGCACCCAAACAATATGGAGATTACAACGCAGTTATTACCAAAGCTGAAGCTTCCTTTATTCGGAAAGACAAATTTGCCTGTTGGGGACCATGTTATTCCTTGGGAGATTGAGGTACCAAACATCTATCCTCGTACACTCATTACAAAGCGTGCCAACATAAACTACAAGGTGATTGTTTGCATCAACACAAGTATTGCTCGTAGTGTATCTGCCGAATGCATTATATTTCTACGCCGTCATTTGCTTCCTTACAAAGAACTTGCGCCTATAATCGAAACGAAAATTTTCGAACAAACCATTCCGAATAAATTCCATTATGAAATTGATGCTCCGCAAATCGTTTGCCTCGAACAAAAGCACGTTCCAATCTCAATAAAATACTTGAGTTTTGCAAACCAGAAGCAAGTACAAGGAATACGAACACGTTTAATACAAATTGAATTGTATAGGTACGTCTATTTAATTATGTTGACATATGAAACAGTTGCCAATATTTATTTATTATTTATATTCTTTTTTTTTTTCTTTGCCAAAAATGAAGACGGCAAGCACTTGCTAAATCAGTGATCAACTTGGCAACCGACAGTTCCAATTCAGTTGAATTTGATTTCGAGCAAAAAATGACAGCTTCATTAAATCAAAAAGATTTATATATAAAATACATAAAAAAAACAGAACCAGCCATGGTACATATTCCCGACACAGCCACCTCCTCTTGGAAAAAACCCTCTCTCATAAGCCATCAACTTCATCCCTATTTATCGTATACACTCGACTCGCCGCTCGTATCCATATATCATCAAATTGAAGTCACGTTTCAATTTGAGATGGAATATGAAGAGATTAAACTGATGATACCTCTCATCATAGCATCTGTTCCTAAAAAAGAAAACGCGGTTCTTTACCAAGAAGAATCCATGATGAAGTACACATTTGAAGAAACAGCTCGTACTGGCTTCTTGCCATATAAATTGGAAAACCGTGACTTGTATACCGACAAAGTCAAGCTACAAAGTTATGGTGATGATATATACAGTGTACTTCGAGAACCCGACACAAAAATGAAGGCTCTAGTAGACGAAAGCCGAGAATCACTACAAGATGACATCATTGATGGTAATGATGATGATTTTTTGATGCCTTACTTCAACAAGGCCCCAAACACAACTCTTGAAGCCAAGCCTGGTTTCTCTGAACCAGAATTTCATCATTATGGTGAACAACCACGTACCCTAAAAAAATATACCTCTGCCTTTGATCTTGGTTCAGGCTCCCATTCAAGCAACATGCATAATATTGAAAATACACCAGAAGAGCGACCGAGAACAACGACACCTACCATGAAAAGATACCATCCAACACATCATCGAAAAGTATTACAGCCCATTGACGTCGAGTTGGCCAACAATCCTGATAAAAGAGCCAAAAATCTGCATCCTCCGCCAACCATACCCCCACCTCCACTGCCTGTTGAAAGTAGATCCAATGGTCATTCACCAAGCTCAGATATTCTCCCAACCGTAGATAAACACCGTGCTGTTCGACAAGAGTTGGCATCTAACTACGCATCTACTAAAAAAAGAGATTATACAAAAGATGGACTGCGCTCTCCTTATTCTGAAATGTCGAGTGACTATGAGCCAAGTCTCAGTCCTTCAAATAGCCGATCTAGTACAAAAAGCTACCCGGCACTCCAGTCCCGACCCGCATCGCCTCTCTTTTGCACAGCACCAGGTCTACCCGCCACCATTGCATTACAGCCACAAGAATCCAATCTCTTTCAAGTGGAAGAAACTTTCTCTACTTCAGATGCCTCCCTCTCCCCCGCACTCAACACCGTTGCATCCTCTATTCTACTGTCACCACGCACAACCAACTCTATGCGAAGACGCATTGCATTATCCACCATCTCGTCACTTACCAATGACTCGATCTCTAACAGCTCGTCCTTTTTATCCCGCAATAGGGCCTCGTCCACTGTGGATCCCGACATACACTCCATCGTAGCAGCAGCATGTAGTCTGAGTTCAGGTAGCTCTGCACCGCCTAACCGATACATCAATGCAAGACTACCGCCCTTGCCGATGATTGAGTCGACAGACTGCATTGAAAACAAGCGACTGACACGACTGTACCTTGAAGACAGTGACGAAGAGGACGATGATGAAACCAAGTCTATCCAATCCTATTTATCTGTTGATATTGGACCACCTCGGTTACCAAGACTATCGTTTGGTAATGACTTGAGTATCTCACTTGGCATAAATTAAATAATAAAAAAACATTTTTTGTAAATTATAAATAAGCATTTTATACCATCATGCTTGAATATGTAGTGTCCATGATTTACCCTCAAAATAATATGGAGATCAGTGCTATCAAATCAAAATGACTGAAAAAAAAAAAATTCGGCATGTGAAATTGTATTGACAATTACTTAAAATTGATATTATTTTTATACATCAGCATTCACACGTTTTTCCATTTTTAAACTTTCTTCTATTACTCATTAGCAATCATGTTACGCTTACCGTCTCAACCAACACCCACCGAATGGCAAAGCAACTGGACCCAAATACAGCCTGCCTTGCGTAAAGTAAGAAGATCCATGGCCTCCCTGCGCACCTCGTCTCTAAAAGTCATGAGAGTCAGCCAGCTCGATTCGGACATTCTTGATATTGAGTTGTTTGATATTTTAAAGGAACAGCTTTGGAGTGGACTTTCTCTTTTCAAGGTAACAAAACAAATGTTGTCTATTGGCTTGTACTTATTACTGTTAATTTATTAGCCTACCTTTAAAGAGTCGTTCGAGCCAGAGCTATTGGGCCTACTCAATCTTGTTTTATTTAAACTTTCTGTGTATGATTCCTCAGCAACATATGGATCCCAACTTCAAAACTTAAAATACCGCAATGAGTGGAAACATGGTGGAGCCTGTAAGTATGAGGGGGGGTCTCTGGTAGAAAAGGTTTATAACTCGAGTACTTTGTAGTAGAGTCTATTGCTAAAGACGCACCCCTGACGCAAGGCCAAAAGATAGCGTACGGTGTATTTACAGTGGCAGGTCCTTATGTCTGGTCAAGAGTGAATCGATACATCACATCAAAAGGCTGGGGTGAATTGGATGAATCTGATTCACGCAATAGAGTGTATAGATGGCTGCAAGCCGGCGAAAAGTATTGGAAGGCCTTTTCATTGGTCAACTTTCTTGTGTTTTTATGGAACGGAAGATATCGAACATTGATTGATCGTGTCTTGGCCATGCGTTTAGTCTATTCAAAGAAATCAATGAATAGACAAGTGAGCTTTGAGTTTTTAAATAGGCAGATGGTGTGGCATGCATTTACAGTAAGTTTATATACTGTTTTGTTTTTATTAGTCCACTCAACCTTTTTTCGTTACTATTTAGGAATTCTTGATGTTCTTGGTTCCTTTGATCAACATTGAGAAGCTCAAAATGAAGATGATGCGCATGTTGTTACCTAAATCCTACCTTGTGTCTTCCAAAGGATATGACCAACTCCCAGCCAACCAATGTGCGATTTGTCATGATAATTCCTCATCTGAAAACGCGGGGCCCATTGGCCAAGTCCAGGACTTTTCAGTCCATAATCCATATGAAACCAACTGCGGCCATAGATATTGTTATTATTGCGTTCAATCTAAACTGGCTGTGTTTGGTGATGAATGGCCCTGTCTTCGTTGCGGTGACAAGGTTGAACATATCCAAAAGCATATTGAAAAGGTGTTGGATGACGATGAAAATGAAAAAGTCATAGAAGCAGATGATGAAGCATCATCGTCATCATAATAATGAATAAATAGTTTAATAAATATAAAGAATGAATGACATTCGTGTGCCTGATAATTGTGATAACCATTATATATATACATGTTTATTTATTTAAACTTCGTCGGCTGGATCCATCTCCTTTTCATCAAACAATTGTTTTGCACGACGGATATCTTCACTCATATACAACAACTCTTCAACACGCGCCAATTTCTTTGCATCCCTTCGCAGCACAAATTTAAAATCCTCGACTCGTACTTTGCCTCGATTTTCAGCAACTTTGGATGCTTTTTGGCACTATTATTTTGTAAGTTTGCTTGCAGTGTTGTAGAAGCGTGAAGCAACCTACCATCTCTGTTATGTAATCAATGACTAAATCATCCATTACTGAAATCGAGTCAGACGCAGGGTTGGGAACATCGCCAAAGCCATACATGAGCAACTTTACTAAGCGTACACATTAATCAATATTTTACATTAGAAAAAAAAAAAAAAAGCGGCAGAATAACATACAGTCTTTTGCAAACATTCCTTTTCGAACTGTTTTTCTTCGACCAGGGCCGATGCCTGGCTCGCGATGTTCTTTT
>VCJL01001805.1:68499-81136 GCA_024139405.1 Backusella mclennaniae | reverse complement strand
TTTTTTTTTTTTTATTATTTTTTTTTTTTTTTTTTTTTTTTTTTTTTTTTTTTTTTTTTTTTTTACTGATTCCGAAAAAGAGGCAGATGTTTTATTAAACATGCATGGGTTTCAAAGGACAAATATGTCATTATCTCACTGAAATGTGAATAGCAATTTCAGGAACATAATTGATTGTAATACTTTTTCAAACATCAATATACAAAATAGTACAGACTTAATTGGTACATTGTCTTTGTTAAATTTTGATGAGTGAGAGAGACATGTGTGCACTTTTATTTTATCTTTATGTTTAAAAATCGGGCTTTTTTTGAGTGATATATATATATCAAAAAAGTCAAATTGAAACCCCAATAGAAATGCTATTTTTATACACAAGCTGTGCAAAGATCACTTTGACTGTGTAGCATATTTTAATTTCTCCTTCCTCAGCTTTGTTTGTTTTTGTTTCCGTCAGAGCGGATTCTGTTTTTCTTTTCTTTTTTTTTTTTAGGTTTTGACTCGGTTACTCAGGTTCAACAGTGTGGCTCAATTAGAGCATAGCAGACAGTGAGGTTGGCCTATGTTAAAACAATGATATTCATAATAAATTGAACGGCTATTTAATAGTTGTTAAAATGTTGTTGAAAACTTTTGTTTTGACTTATTCACCTTAAACATTTTAGCCTATTACTAAATTAATCTATGTCTACTTCAAGGTTTGGAACACTTGATTATCTATAGTCATAGATAGACCACATTATAGTTATACCGCTAAGCTGGTCTATTATTTGTAACATCTGTTTTATATAACCTAACTATAATATGTTCGTTGAGGATGTCGTTATTATTATATATTGTATGGATAGTGACCTTGACAAATAGTGATATATGTAAAGAGCAATTGCAAAACCAAGGAGGATTATTTTGATGGAACGAAAATATAAATAATTCAACTATTTCAAACCAATCAGCTAATGCTCAGCAAGCACATGAATCAAATTATAGTTGTAAAGAAACAATCACATATATTAAATGGTTTTCATAGAAACAAACAACTAAAGTAGGTTAACAAAAGGAAAAACTGATGTATATATATATATATGAGTATGTATATTTATTTTATATTTATTTATCATTTGATAATGGATTGAATAGTTACAGTGGGGGTTAATAAAAAGAATAAGTATATTAATAAAAGGTTAATGTATGATTACAAAAAGAAAAGATGATTAAATTGGGTAGTAAAATAAAGAATGAGAAGGGAATATTATTTCTTGTTAATAGTGAGGTCGCTGCAGTCCTGAACCTGCTTTTCATTAAGAATATCAGACTCGCCATTTGAGAAGGCACGAACATACTGTATCAACTTTAATCTACGGAGTAAGATATCATGCATTTGGAATCTACGGGTTGTGTTTGACATGTTGTGAGCATGAAGCAAGACGATCAAAAGGAAACCTTCAATAATCATAGTAGGTGTATTACACAAAAGTTGGCCAGTAGCTGTCCAATGCATTCCACTTGCAATGCCGATAAGACCAATGACAACAACGAAGGAAAATAAAACAGCCATTGGACGAGAGCAAAGATCACCCATATAGTTACTAACTTTTTCACTGAAACTGATCTGGCGATCACTACCTTGGGAGGGATTATTGATATTAATATATTGGAAAATGGCACCATCATGATCATCAATAACATCAAATTGTTCATCCAAAAGTGTATCCTGTCTGAAATAAACGTTACGCAAGACAAAACCATCAACAAAACCAACAAGACCAGTATAGGTACCAATAATGAGCCACCAGTCATCACTCCATTCCATTACATCACCAATAGAGAACCAGGCAATAAAGACACAGATAGAAATAAAAGCACCAAGACCAGTACCAATAACATCACCGTAGTAATCAATAATACGAACACCACGAGAAACTGGATGAGGACGAATACCAATAACAGGATTAGGCTGGTTATCATTTGTGCTTTGACGTAAGACGATTTCGAGTTCAGTATCAGCTTCCTTGACACGCTTTAGGCACTTCTCCAAGTATTCCATATGGCGACGGCGGGTATTTTGCAAAAACATGGAAGTAAATGTAAGCTCCACAGCAACACCAGTATTAATATAAAGCTGCCATTCATCACTCCAACCAAGAGAATGACCAACACCAACCCAAGCTAAAATACCACCGCTATAAATCAAAAGAGACCAGAGTGAACCAACAGAAACGGAGCCCCAGTTACAGATTCTATCAAATAGGTTTTCTGTAGGCAAATTGGCAGCATCTCCAACATCGTCTTGAATAACCTGTTTGTTGATTCTATCAAGCTCACCAGAATCAAGTTCATTTACATTTTTTTGAGTAAAGCGTCTAATAAGTCTATCCACTGTAGCACTTCTTGATCTTAATTGGGCAATGATGGTAAGAAGTCTGTTACTGTGGTTTTGCTGTTGACGCATTAAAAGAGTATCAGAGATATAACATTGGATAGAACTACCATCTTGCATCACAATCTGCCATTCATCAGGAGCACCGGTAATACCACCCCAGATAGCCCATGCAACCAAGATAGTAACGGTAAATAGAAACATGATGCGTGAACCAGCAAAATCGGTAATGAAATCAAACACCTTGTTACCCCAAGTCCTTCTATTGGATTCGTCATAGATGGATTCATTGGAAGGGAGCTCGGCACCAACAATGGCAATCTCTTCAGCTCCGTTATGCTTGTTAACAAATTGGGTAGGTGCAGCAGACTGAACGGTAAACTGTCTACCAGGAGAGCGAAGGTAATCACCAATTTTCTGAAAGATATTCTTCTTGACTGGTTTTTCGTTATATTCCATTATTTGATTTATATTGAACAAAATAATAAAAGAATTGAATTGAAATATTACTTTTGCGAAACATTTTTATCCGTTATTTTATATTAAATTCGAAATTCGTGCCAAGCAGGACATGGAGGAAGTGTAAAGCTAAATCTCCGGTTAAATAATAATTTGTAGAAAAAGGACGCAGTTGCAATTATCTGATCATGTTTCATTGTTTCGCTGTTTTGACGTTATCAATACACTGGAGAGTTTAATTTTCAGAATCGAAAAACGTATGATTTTAACGTTGGTCTACAAGATAAACACAAATTTTCTACTCTAAATCTTAATCAAACAAAAAACAAAAAAAAAACTGGAAGTTCTAGCATTATCTTTTAAATTATCAGATTGATCTCTACAATTTTTTTCCCACCTAAATAATAAAAATAAAAATGAATGAAAAAGGGCAATGTAGATCTCATAATAAACGTTTTTTGTTACCATTGACAAACGTATTTCTGTATTACAAAAATGCATGATAAAAAAAAATACAGCTAAATTCTCTCAGAAATTCTGTCAGATTCATTATTTAGACATCCGAAAGTTAGCCTACCAAAAGTATTTAAATCACTGATCTATTTTGATGAGATTGTATTTAGAAAAAGATCTCTGAAACATGGTTCACAAGGTTGTTTAATTTATTTTAACGTATCCGGCCCTTTCTATTTTTCTTGATCAATGAGAGAGGTAGAGAGGGCCATGCAGATTAAACATGATAATCAAAGCATCAACATCGAGATAGTCATGCTATACAAGCTGATTATTATTGTGCTACACCATGTTAGATATTTGAATCATCTAGGTTTGTTTTTCTCCTTCCGATATGAAGTGATTTGAATTTGAACAAACTATTTTATTATTATAATTCAAAAACTCAAATCATAACACTACAATAGTCACTGAAAGCCAATTTATGATATAGAAGCAAATAAACTTAAATAAATCACTCACAAATGCTACCTCTCTTTCTTTCTTTAATTATTGACTAAAAGGTATTAACATTATTTACCTTTTTTTTCTAAAAAAAAAAGGGGGGGGGAGTAATGGTTCATCTAAAAAAACACAACGATCATCAATAGTAAAAATGAGCAAAAAAAACACACAGACACAACCATTATACAAAAATAAGTAAATACTACAACACCATGGAGCGGATATTTGATTGAGGATCTTTTTTCTTCTATTTTTCTAAATCCAATGTTGCTTACATTGACAAACAGTATGAAACAAAAGCAAACTCATGTAAAATGAATCATACGTTAATTAGCAACTGTGAGTGGATAAGCCACTGCAATCATGTACAATGCTTGATGGTTTCCACTTAGAAAATTCATGAAACGAAATATACCTTTGAGATATAATTATAATGTATCAAGGTGGAAGCTGGCCACTCTTATTCTTTAAAATACCTTACTCTGATGATCATGTTTCAAAGTTATGTCTATTTATGTTTCGCCTCCTCTTTGATGGTCATTTAATAATATATCCCAGAAGGGTTAATCACGAAGAAAAAAAAAATATACAGTGAGGAGAAAAATCCGAAAAAATGAGTTTAGAAATATTAAATTAAAGTGAAAATCAAAAATTTCAACTAGATGTGGTTTTTAGATTTTTAGAGAATTATTTACTATCAACATGAAAATAGAAAGAGCTAGATTAAACTCGGGGAAATATCTCTTAAAGAAATGGCCATAGCTACTATCATTTCAAAAGTCTTATTTTATGTAAAATTATATTCAGTTACTTTCATGCTCTTTCGCCTATCAACCACATTTCTGTAAAAGGAGTTTTCTTTTCTTTTTTTTTTCTTATTTTCTCAAGCCGATCAACCGGCCGTTGTTTTAACTAGCATATATTGTCAGATCATCTCTGATTCAAAGATGTAAAACCAAAAGTTGAGTGGATTTTAGCTCATATCCTATAAAAATCTTATTAAGAACGGCTGTAAAAAGGAAAATTAAAATGAGAGGCACACCAATGACCACATTCATCTTTTTTAATTGAAAGGCATTCTATTTTAATATGATAACTTTAGTTTTATTCTGTATCGTATTAAAATATCAACATCTTGAAGATCAGTTTCAATTTTCTAATTTCATTTTACACAAAACAAAAAATTTCTTTATTTTTATTATGTAATGCTTATTATAAGCTATTCATTTGCACTAACTTGTTATCAAAATCATCAGATTAAGACTTATATTCTCTGTTTGCCAAGAATCAAGCTTATCTTGTACGGATATATTTACCTGACCTGACTTACCTTAATCTGGATTTTTTTTTTTGCCTTTTTACAAATTTGATAGTGAGCACATTATATCCGTGTCATTATGCATCCGAATAAGCACCCCCCCCCATCTCATTTAGAAAATAAATATATTTTTCTATATTGTTGGCTAAAAATGGAAACAGTTACTTTATTGTTGCTATGGTAAATTTTGTTGTCGATTAGGAGGTGAATAGATGTGTATCTTTTATTGTGAATAGTAAAAAGAAAAACAAGTAAATAAATTGTAATTGTTGTCATCTTGGTGGCTTATCATATACTCTGTATTTGTGTTATATGAACTTAATCATAGTTTTCATATGCGTATGGCAATAAATGTTGTACAAAAATTGACGGCCAGGTCCTTCTTATTGGTTGAATCTTAAATCAATAAGAACAATTGCTATCACTGGGGGTTTTAAAAAAAAGCTTAATAGTTTTATTTATCGACTTTTTTTAAAATTTATTTTATATAATGTCACAGATTTTCGAGTCAAGAAAACCAGGAGTATACATCAAGACACATTGTAAAGATTGCATAACACCAATTGAATTCCTTCCCGAAGGCTGCTCAAAAGGACAGAAAGTCTCTGTAAAATGTTTTGCTTGTGAAAAGGTCAACACCTACGAAGTAGCTGATCCCGCCAAGAAAACCGAGCAAGATTCGAAATCAACTAATGCCTCCAAGCCAAAGACATCCAGAAAGAGAGGAACAGGTATTTTTCTAGTTACGCTATTAAAAAAAGGAGGGACATTTGTTCATTATCGTCTTTCATAGACGAAAACCCTTTGTCTACTGAATACTATGACTTACTTGGCATAAAGCCAACAGCAAGCCAAGACGAAGTAAAGAAAGCCTATCGTAAAATGGCCATCAAGTTTCACCCCGATAAGAACCAAAATGATCCTACTGCAGAAGACAAGGTTTGAAGAAATATGAGAGCCGTAAGCACCGGGATACTGAAGTTTTGTATTATTATTATAATTACTATAGTTTAAAAAGATATCCGAGGCATACCAAATATTGTCAGATCCGCAGTTACGTAAAAGATATAATGAAATGGGTGAAGAAACGGGTGTTAAACCTGATGGCGGTTTTGGTAGGTTGATTTATATAAAAAAAAGGAAGGGAAACAAGCAAGTTGACCTCCTAGTTCTACAGTGGACCCTGAAGAATTCTTCAAACAATCATTTGGTGGCGAACGATTTCTGGACATTATTGGTGAAATATCAATTGGTAGAGAAATGCGAGACGCATTGGAAACAGCTGATGAGGATGATACTGAGTTAACAGAGGAACAAAAAGCCGAAAAAGAGGCACAGAAAACAGAGTCTGAAGAAGAAAAGAATGCTGTCAGAGAAAAGAGAATCCAGACTCTTGTTGAAAAGCTGAATACAAAACTTAAGCTTTATGATCCAAAGGCAGAGGAGAAATTCGTTGACCTAATTACAAAGGAAGCGGATGAATTAAAATTGGAGAATCACGGTGTAGAATTGCTTCATACAATCGGTTATGCGTACGACATGAAGGTTCGACAGTATAATAGTCGTGGTTATGCATTTGGATTGGGTGGAATGTACCATAGTATAAGAGAGAAGGGTTATATATTTAGACAAACAGTCGGCACTATCCGCACGGCTTATGATCTCCAATCCACTTTTGGTGAATTGCAAAAGGCTGAAGAGAAGGGTCTTACCGAAGAAGAAAAGGCAAAGTTAGAGGAAGCAGCTGCACTAAAGGTAATGCGAGTTTAGGTGCCTCAAGGTATTAAAATTAACTCTTTTACATCTTATTTCTTAAAAAAGGGACTGGAGGCTATTTGGAGAGGATCAAAATTGGAAATTGAAGGGGTCTTACGTGACGTATGTGATCTCACTCTTACTGATACCAAGTGCAGCGAAAAGGAGATGATGAACCGTTTACAGGCCTTGGGTATTATCGCTAAAATATATGAAAGTGTCACTGCTGACGAAGAAGAAACATAAAATTATTATTGGTTGTTACAAACACCGCAATGAGCGAATTTCAAATAAGCGTTTATTGGTTAATCTCCCCTATTTTTTCAACATTATAAATTCAAGCAAAATCGTGCTTTCTACATCCTTCTCTTTTTTTTTTTTTATCTATTGTTTTCATAAATACTATTAAAAAATGACCAAACCTGTTACTCCTCCTCGTGCTGATTTTGATTGGGCCAACATGGGCTTCCAATACAGAGATGTCAATGGTTATGTCAAGTATACATGGACTGAAGAAAATGGTTGGGATAAAGGTACCATCGAGACTGATCCTATGATGAAGGTTCATATTTGTGCCACAGGTCTCAACTATGGTCAACAGGTAAATATTTGTTTATATTTACATTAAAAATGATCTCGCTGGGCTTTGTTTACAAATACATACATCAAGTGTTTTGAAGGCATGAAGGCTTTCCGTGACGCTGAAGGACGTGTACGTATCTTCCGTCCTTACGATAATGCTAATAGAATGACACGCAGTGCAGAATTTGGCTTTATGCCTGCAGTTCCTGAGGAGCTTTTTGTCGAAGGTGTCCGTCGTTGTGTTGAAACAAACCTCGAATATATTCCTCCCAAGGAGACAGGTGGTGCTTTCTATATTCGCCCTCTTTTAATCGGTACTGGACCTTTTATTGGTATGGGTGCTGCTACCGAATTTACTTATCTTGTATTTGGTATGCCTGTTGGTGCTTTCTACACTGGTGGTGTTAAGCCCGTTGATGCTATTGTTATTGAAGATTTTGACAGAAGTAAGTTGTGGGAAAAAAAAAAGAAAAAAAAACGAGTATTTATGACTCATACGTGGCGTTTAGGTGCACCCAAAGGTACTGGTGGATTCAAGCTGGGTGGAAATTACGCTCCCACTTTCCCACATATTATGAAAGCCAAGAAGGCTGGTTATGCTCTTACCCTTCATCTTGACTCCAAGACCAACACCTACATTGATGAGTTCTCCACATCCAACTTTGTTGCACTCACTCCTCCAGGTAAAGTTTATCTGAATCTAAAATGAATGATGAAATAGAAAAACTTACACTTTAACTTTATCACAGACGCCAATGGCAAGCGTACTTTTGTTACTCCCAACTCCGCATCCATCTTGAGATCCGTGACCCGTCTTTCCTTGGAGGATGCTGCCCGCAAGTTGGGATGGGAGGTCGAGGAGAGGTCTGTTAGCTTCCAGGAAGTAGTAGATGGTAAATTTGACGAAGTTGCAGCATGCGGTACTGCTGCTATTATTACTCCTGTCAGAAAAATTGTCCGTGGTGACCAGGAAGTTTTGATTGGTGATGGTAAACAAACCGATATTGGAGAAGGTTTTGAGAAACTTTACAACGAATACCGCGGTGTTCAAGGTGGTGATATTGAAGATACTTATGGCTGGATGTGGCCCAAGGAAGGCTTGTAAATGACTTGATACAAGCAAAACTCTTTACCTAAAGTAATATAAATAAAGAAATAATTTATCATAGATTTGTTTTGATTGAAAACACCCTTTCAAAAATCCAATGGAAAAATCATCTGCCATTTACAAGAATTGTAGTTTTACACTTGGATAAATATTTTACACGGTTATACCAATTGTTTGTCAAACAATTGGTATGGGAAAATATTTTTCAACACTGTGTTTGAAATAATTTGGTTCAAATCAAACAGAATTTGGCCATATTCACGGATGAACAAAAGCCACCTCTTGATGATGCGCGCTTTGTATTTTTTTTCTACTTGCTAAAAATCAACGTTCCGCTATTTTTAGAGATTCTTGTTATGAACTAATTTGAATAAATAATATATCTCCTGCTTATCAGTACATGACTAATGTTGAAAACAAATCTTAGAGAGATATGTCACAGATAGAGTAGTACTTTCATTCTTTAAAAGAATAACTAGTATACTTCATACTATCCAAACATTAGGATTACTTTAAAGTTTTTTGAGTATTAATTAATATCAAAGCCGTGACATCTGCTCCAATTACAGATAACTGTTACAGAGACCTTGATCATCTCTAGTTATTGTTTTATTTTATTTTTTGGAAGCCACCAAAAAAACGTATGTTATAGTGCTATCAAGTATATATTCAACAAGCAACTTAAGTTGTGATAGTTTCGATTAAACCTTGGCTTTTGCTAGGAAATTATAGAAAAAAGACGTGTCATTTTTCGTTTTCATTTATTTTGGTTTTCAATTGGCTCATAAAAAAAACATGGCTTTATAACTTTTGATAGTAAACAGTTCTAATATATATCCGAAATAGTAGTTTGTAGAAAAGGATTTTATGTGCTACATTTATAGAAATGCCACTTATTATCTCAACTAAATAAATAAAAAAATAATAATATTAATAATAATATTAATATATCATAGTTATTTCTGTTTTGAAAGCAATCATTATTAGATGTTATTTTCGTGTTATTTGTTTGTTGTTCAAGTAAATGACTTTTCATAGTTGGAATGAAACCTCAACTCAAAATTTTTAGATCAAGGTTAATTCCGCTCGGATATGCCT
This sequence comes from Backusella mclennaniae, assembly GCA_024139405.1. Taxonomy (NCBI): domain Eukaryota; kingdom Fungi; phylum Mucoromycota; class Mucoromycetes; order Mucorales; family Backusellaceae; genus Backusella; species Backusella mclennaniae. The sequence continues at coordinate 71,482 of VCJL01001805.1, read as the reverse complement.
CTTATGCTTTGATCTACTACTCCGAGATTATATATGAAATCTGGAGATTACATTTGATAAAAATAATAATCGGATCTTTTATTGATTTGATCTAATCTAAACCATTGTAGATCTTTTCAGGTATCTGACACTGGATGTTTTATTTTCTTTCCCGGAAGTTAACTCTGCTTAATTTATATCAGTTGATATCTTCCAGTTAACTGGTAAAATCAGCAGATTGGATAATGAATGTTATTTTTAGAAGAGCCCCTCTTTTAAAAAAAAGTCAATGGCCTTTGTTTTGTTGGAATAGATATATTTTATGAAGTGATCTTATTTCATTTCTAATTACATTTAGAGACTTCTTCCATCTGGATCACCTAGTCACATCATTATTGGAATTATTGCTATTATTAGTCTCGTTAAAGCTAATATAATCATTATAGTGAATAAAAAGCTATGTACGTTGTTTTACATACCATATTTAAATGAAAGTCGGATACTATTTTAATTAGTTGTGTCATATTCCTTCTCCTATTCGCCGAGATTTGTTATCTAAATAGTCTACCGTTTTATAAGATAACATTTCATTTGCATAAATCACGCGTTTGAGTTAGCCTTGGAGTATGTCTTTGTTGGTTTTAAAAACATGTTATCTGTAACTAATAAATTTAAGTGGCATTACTTCTCCGACAATTTGGTACTTCATGAAACTCTAGAAATTTAGTTGTAGATGTATAATTGAACAATCATGACATTTCATAAACGATTGATGAGCTTATATTAATCATATACATATAAAATATGTTTGACGATTATTATCCAAAAAAAAAATCATAAATTTCATTGATATTGAAGCAAAAACTAAATTGGAGTTTATTTTCTGTATTAAGTTATCAGAAAACATGTTAATATCCCATTTTTATATATTCGTTTTTTGAACTACAGTAATAGCGGTTGTGGTTTGGCCATTTTGTATGATGGCTTTGGCAGCTTCTCTAACAGTTGAATGATGAAGCATATCGTTTGTTTTTCTAAAGAAAACATCTGGGCTGGTACAGGTACTGAGAGCTCGTTTCATTTGCATTGTCATAAGCGTAAGCCCAATTTGGTAGGAAGCATTCATCCATCCAAAACCTTCGTGCGTTAAATATTTGAAGTCAACAACAACGTTACCGTATTCAACCGGGACCTTGTGTGTCAAACTAACAACATCATATTTTCCAGGCACAACTCCGTTGAAATCAACAAATGACTTGGTAATTTTTTTTAAGAAAAAAAAAAGCATATTAGAAGAAACATATATTTGGTTTTTAATATAGAGGTAATTGCACATACAACCATCGGTAGGCAAGACAAAGTGCGATTGACTTCATATCGTAATTCTCAAAGACTTTCCAAGCAAGGATTTAATGAGGAGCCCATCCGAAAGGAAAATCCCATTGACGGTTAGGTCTATCTATACTTATATTACCTCTTGACTCGGCCGTACCTGAAACAAGACCTCCCATGACTTCAAATTTATTCAGGGATTTCTTGGTCATAATTTCTACCTGTTCTTTGCTAGCACATTTTGCGCACATGGCCCAGAAACTTGTTACAGTTTCATAGTTATTTTGTTTTCCTTCAATTGTATCGAAATCAAAATAGAGATATTTTTCTTCATTCCATAAGTACTTGTTGATGACAGTTTTTATCGATAGCACCCTCTGGTACCAAGTTGAAGGGTCTTGATCAATTCCTTGGAAGTCAAACAAGTTTCCATCCAAATAGGTTTCAATACAACTGGCTATATCGATTTCGTACTTGTATAATAGTGTGTTTAAATCAATAGTTGCAAGATTAGCATAACGACCTTCATATCAGTAGGTTGTATCATGGCCAGATTTACGCACCGCACGATCATGTAAGAAGTAGGTGTCTAACTCTGGTTCTAATATCTCACCGAAATTATATTGTCTCATATATTCTTCAATCGAACACTTCTTATGGAGAGCATAAGGTTCGATAATATGATCAAAATGGGAGGCCTCTGTTTCGGGAGGAATGCCTTTACCGTCAGGATGAAAACGCGATAATTGCGTGATTTTATCCAGTCGTGGTTCAGAAGTTCATACTGTATGGTATTCTTTAATAGCAGCTTGTAGTACAGAACGAAGCCAGGCTTTGTTATCCTCAGGAGTGGATTGTGGTAGTTTTAGATAGACCTGCTTTGCCATGTCGGTTAAGAATGGAGGCTGAGACCGAGTTAGATAATAAGAACAGTTGGCGTTGAGAATCTTTCCATAATGCTTGATTTCATACACAAAGTTGTTAACCATGCCTTTAGCCAAGTCAACACGATCATCAATCAGCAACCCAAGTGCTTCAAAGTAAGAATCCCAGCCGTACATCTCATTAAAGCGGCCGCCAGGAACAGCAAACTTAGTACTGTAAAAATCTCCTTCACCTTGATCGTTGACAACTTTTTCTAATTTTAGAGCAAGAATACCAGGTTTGCTATTAATCGATTGAACATACTCCGGGGTAATGACTTTGGGAAGGCGATCAACCTCTAATCCTAAATACTTTTTTGTAACTTCCATTGATTTATAGTATTCAAACACTTCATCTTCATCATAAGGAATATAAATCTGGGGACAGTGGTTGGCAGAACGATTTTTAGGATCAGTACAAATGCGCTCCAACTCTTCAGCATCGATGCAGCATGTTAGACCGTCCCACAAACTATGAAGAATCATACGTAATAGTCTGTCAACAGGGTTTTCATTCAGGCGAGCTTCATCCAAGACGGTATGCTTTCTTCCAAAATCCTCAGCATGGACAAGTTCTTGTACCAGATTTGACAACATGTAGGTACCTCGGATTTCAATTTTAAGGTAACCACCCGGATCTGCGCTACCAACAGAAAGAGACTTTGGGCCAAGATCATTTACAGTAATTTGGAAATCTCCATCAGTATCTCCCTGTTCAACTAGAATACGTTGAATTTCTTTGACATCTA
>VCJL01001805.1:33028-58562 GCA_024139405.1 Backusella mclennaniae | reverse complement strand
ATTTTTTTTTTTTTTTTTTTTGTAGGGACAAACCTCATCTGGTAAAACATATACTATGGGCACAGCTATTGATGATAAAGTTGAATCAGACCCGGATCAAGAAGGTATACATTGGAAAAAGAAACTGGAAACAAGTAACCCAAAATTAATTGTAATCTATAGGAATTATTCCCCGTGCTATCACTGCACTTTTTCAACGCTTGCTGGAAAAAAAGGAAAATTTGGAGCCCAAGCCTTCACCCTCATTATCACGGGTTTCATCAATATCTGGTCTTAGAGCACCTAAACCCTCTACATCTGGTATAAAACTTCGACCTATTTCGATGCTCACACCTCCCCGACGTGGATCTAACGCATCGCTAAATTCGAGCAATTCAGATAGCAATGAAAAATCATCGCGCTACACCGTTCAAGTTTCTTTTATTGAAATTTACAATGAAGAGTTAATCGATCTTTTAAATCCTGCTCCTCCTGGTGAGCGCACGCCTGTTACTATCAGAGAGGATGCAAAAGGTCATATTATATGGACTGGCTTAAAGGAGGTACCGGTTGAAAGCACCGACGATGTACTCAGGTAATGATGCAATACCTTGCATAAATAAATAAATAAATATATATCCATTTATCTACGTGTAAAACTAAGCTGTCCTTTACACCTCCTTGATTTAGATATCTCCAAATCGGCACCGAAAACCGCGCAACAGGATCTACAGATATGAACGCCAAGTCGTCACGCTCACATGCTATTTTTTCAGTTACTCTCAAACAGGAAAAATGGGTCCCTAGTGGCAAAAAAAATGCATCTCCCAAATCCACTTTAAATCAACGTCAAAGCAAACTCAATGTGAGAGCCATGATTGGTCAAATGGAGAAACAGGCAAAAGTACCAGAAGAAGAGCAAGGTGAATGGATAGTAACCAACTCAAAGTTTCATTTTGTCGATCTTGCTGGTTCCGAACGCCTTAAGCGTACAGCAGCTGAAGGTGAGCGCCGTAAGGAAGGTATCAACATTAATGCTGGTTTATCTGCTCTCGGAAATGTCATTTCCGCGTTGTCCGACCCTTCAAAAAAAGCTGTTCATGTCCCATATCGTGACTCCAAATTAACTAGACTCTTACAAGACTCTTTGGGTGGTAACTCAAGAACACTCATGATAGCATGTGTCAGTCCCGCTGAAATCAACATGACAGAAACAGCAAATACAATTAAATATGCTTACCGAGCACGTAGCATTAAAAACAAGGCTGAACGCAATGAAACAGAAGAGTGGATGACCAATGATAACGTCGATCATCTGCGACAGATTATTGTCAAATTAAAAGGGGAAATAAGAGCCTTAAAAAGTTCTAGCAGTAGAAGTACACCATCTCCCGTTTCTTCATCTTCGCCCCAATCCCAATCTAGTTTTTCTCACAGAAATGTCTCTCCTTCATCTTCTATTTCAGACAGTGACCCGATTCCATCTTCATATGCATCTACATCTGCCACAACTAACATAACGATGCCCGATAATAGCGAGTGCTTTGATTCTAATAATGATTCTGCGGTTGTGGTGTCTGACTTGAAACGTCAAATCGAAGAGCTTCAGAATGAATTGATTGTTACTAGAGAGCGAAATAATTTGGTAGAAAAAGAATTGCGTACTTCTCAAGAGACAGGCGAAAGTGCCAACGATAAAAATGTCGTGAAACCAGACACAGAATTCCAACACTTGGTAGAACCCGTCATCGAGGAGTATGAAAAATCTATATCTGGTCTTGAATCAAAACTTGTTCTGGTCAAGGCAGCACTGAGCCACTCTGAAGAGAAAGTATCTACACAGCAGGCTAAAATTTCAGAATATGAAACATTGCACTCTTTAGAACTTGAGAGCCTAGAAGACCTAAAGTCGCGATTGGAAAGTGCTCTTCAGCGCGAAAAAACATCCGAAAAATACTGCCTTGAGTTGGAGTCACAATTGGAGACGTCTGTACATGAAAACCAAAAGGACCAACAAGTGCTTTCCGAGTTCCGAGAGAAAATTATTCGCTTCAAAGAGATGGATCAACATACTGAACAATATATCAGTGATCTTGAAAATCGTTTAGCCGAAGTAGAGTCCCATCGTGACCAGTTGTCTCTGCAGCTAAACGGAACAGCAAGTACCGAAACAGAAGATAAAGCATCAAGTAATAATTCATCCCAAGGAGACCTATCAAACGAACTAGAGGAATATCAGCTGAAGTGTGAGGAGTTAGCAAATGAATTACAAGCTCTAAAGAACCAGCATGCGATTGATAAAAGCACTATGGCCGAAGAGATCGAAGCATTAAAGTCTCAATTACCTGTACCCAAAGAAAACATAGATCAATATACTCAATCTGATGAGTATGACTGCGAATGCAAGAATGAAATCAAGGCACTAACAGATCAGATCCACAAAAAGACGCTAGAGGTCGACGCTTTAAAGCTTAAGTTGGAAGAAACCGAAAACATGACCCAGGAACTAAATGGTTTATGCCAAAAACGCCTGTCCCAGATTGATGATCTAGAAAAGAAATTAGCAACCTCAAAAGAACACTATTTGATCTGCCAAGCCGAATCCGAGAACGAAAAACAGAAAAATGCTGCGTTGGAAGAAACTATTGATGAACTTAACCAATCAAAAGAAGTTTATTTAAACGAAATCAAAGATACCAATACCAAGTACAAGGATCTTCAAGAACATATGACCAACCAAAAGGAAAGCACACAGGTTTCTCTACAGCTCTGCTTTGATGAACTGGAAAGCTTCAAACAGGAACTAAGTGCTTTGCGCCAGGTTGAAATCCAACAAGACAACATCATAAAGGGCTTGGAAGTTAAATTGGAAGAAATGGATAATCTATCGAAAAGTCTCCGTGGTCAATTAAAAGAACGTGATCATACTATTAAACAACTTGAAACAGATAATGCTGAAAAATCCAAAGTAGCTGAAAATATGAAGAGAGAATTGGAGAGCATTCTTCGTGATGTCTGTGGTATCAGCACCGAAAAGAAAAACCTGGAGAGAGTCATGCTTGTTATGGAAGGAACTATACGACTTCAAGAAGAAAAATCAGAAAAGACCATGGAGACCCTTGAAGATATTAAATGTCACTACAAGGCCCGCGAAGAAGAAATTGAAGAAAAGCGAAAAACTGTCGACCTTTTATCATCAGAGAAAGACGAATTATCTCGTTCAATTTTGGATCTGTCCAATAGAGCCTCTCAAAGTGACTTTGCAGTAAAGAATATGGAATCCGAACTTCAACAAACCAAAGCGTCGCTTGAAGATCAAATCCAATTAGTAAAGCAGTTACAAAATCAAAAAATACAAGCAGATACCGAACTTGTCAAGATCCAAACTCTCGAATCTCGTATTGAAGAATTAGAACAGAGTCTCGAAAATTACAGAAAGTCTGATATTGACAACAAAAAAGAGATCGAGGAACTGTGCCAAATAAGAGATATTCAGTCAATCGAGAGTGACAAGTTAATAAACAAAATCACCGAGCTGGAGGAATCCCTTTATAGAGAGAGAGAACTTATTTCACAGCATGACAGTAGTGGTGTAATGGCAGAAGTAACAAAAGATTTGGAGAGTAAATTAAACGATGCCAAAGAGAAGGAAATATCGTGGAAATCTCAGTACGAAGCTACAGTAGAAGAATTAAATAAGGTCCGTCAAGAGCTCCAAGAAGAAAGAAAGAACGAGAAGCAATTAGAGTCTCCCGGTCGAATTCAGAAGTATTTATCTCAAGAAAGCTTAGGCCAGAATAACTTTGATTTAGAAGACTACCAGTACGATGATGATATTGATATTGAGGAATACCATAACGATTCCGATGTCACTTCAGATGAAGAAGATATCTTGAACCAAATGCCTCATGTGCCCATAAACCCACAAGAAGAATTACTGGAAAAAATCGTGCAATTACAAGAAGACAAGGATCAACTTTTGAAGCACAATAGCGATCTTGAATCTCAATTGGTATTGCAACGCAGTGAACTTGCATTGGAAACCAAAAATTTAGAATTGGAAATAATGAAGTTGACAGCAGCTAATGACCGACTTGAGAAGGAGATGGAGCAGCTTATACCCAGAAATAATTCAGGATCTAGCAACAGAGACTCGATGCATTTTACTTCTCCACCCCAAACACCAAGAGTTTCATCACCCCCTCTTCTTCCAACCGGAAGTACCAGCACTAATGGTTTGATGCATTACAAACTTCAACGTGATTTATCTACTTCAAGTATAGCCAAACTTTCTAAATCTGGTTCCTACCGTTCTGTATCTACCATGATGATGGATAATCATAACCAAAACGAAGAAGATGTCTCCAAAAGAAGCTCTACAGTATCGACAAGATCAGAAATTCTTAGTCCTAGATCGTCTATTAGAAACAGCAGAAACATCATTCCTTCAGCAGCTCTTCCTCCTCCAACTGCACCACCTTCCAACCCACTTCCTCCTATTCCCGCACCATTGCCTCCACCACCTAGCTCTCCTTCAATGCAATCAACAGAGAGCTTGAGTGATCCTGAGTCACCAGCCATTCATCCCTCTCAACCATCTGGCAACTCACTTCAACGAAATGACTCTCTTACATCCACTACATTTAGTGAAATCATGAGCAGTAACTCAGCTGGTAGCTTAACATCAGAACAATATGACAAGCTCATTCGCTCTTTACAAAAGAAGGCACAGTTTGCAGAAAACGATGTGCGTGCACACCAAGATGTTATTACTAAACTTGAGTCTCAGTTGACAAGATCCGAATCATCCGTACGCGAAGTAAAGAAGCAGCTAGATTTATTGAACCGTGAAAAGCAAGCATGTAACCTTGAGATACAAAACTTGAGAACTCAAGTAAACCAGATTCAAAACCAACAGAAATCATCATCTGAAGAACTCATCTCTGAGCGTAAACAATTGGAACAGGATTTGGAAGACCAGAAAGCATTAAAAGAAAAAGCAGAAAAGGCTCGACGTATCCTGGAAAATCGTATGGATGAGCTTATGAACAAGAGAAGCAAATTCATGTGTTTTTAAAACTTTACTTTTTACCTTATATTATATTTTTGTACAGTTTTTTTTTTCTTTACCTTAATAAATGTGTTTTTTGTGGACATTACATATCAAATATAAAGCAGTTTTAATTTTTTGATTGGGATATAATACGAGTGAATACCAAAAATATTTTAATTGGTACACATAAATATTACTTGGTTCTATTCCTGCCTTTTCATGACTTTTATTGAGCGAGACGTGCAAAAGAAGCTTATCATGTTTGATATCATTATTGATATGATATGTGGAACATTTTCAAGAATACAGATCAGCTCAAAAATAATTTGTGTGACCAAATTGAGACTCAACTTTGGGCAAAATTTGACCCTGGTTTTGATTTAATTTCATTACCTTCTTTTTTCATGTTACCCCTCCGACAGCTACGTCCACAAAAAGCGCATAGCCTTTTTAGGCTCTATTCAAGCCAGGCTGGTAATGAGAAAGTGGCTTCTGCTATACAGTTCTGCAAAGATACTGTAAGGTAACTAAACTTTAACGATCTACTCTCAACACTTATTCAACCATTTCAAACTGTGATCTAGACAAAGGGATTACGAGGGCTATTTATGTGTACCCTTTTTCCCCGCTGAATTGAGAAATGCACAATACGCACTTCGAGCATTTAACGTGGAATTGGCGTCTATTCGAGAAAATGTATCCAAAGTCGAAATTGGTAAAATGAGGATGCAATTCTGGAAAGACACCTTGGATAAAATATACGCTGTAAGTTGTAGTTTATTGTAAAATGGATAGAAATGTAATAGTTTAAATTCCAGGGCAACCCTCCCCAGCAACCAATCGCCCTTGCTTTAACAGAAGCCTTAAAAACAACAAACATGTCGGCAATATGGATGAAGCGTATTATAAACGAAAGAGTAAATTGGGATTGTTCAAGGAGTGTCTATTATATGCTAATTCGAATCCAAACTTAGACCAGTAATTTGGATGATCATCAGTTTATGACTATAAAGGACATGGAAACATACTCAGAAAACACACAATCAAGTTTATTGTATTTACAATTGGAGTCACTTGGTGTGAAGGATGTGAATGCTGATCACGTTATTAGTCATCTTGGTAAAATGGTTGGCATCTCTACCTTTTTGCGTGCTTTACCATTCCATGTAAGCCAGAAGCGCCTGGTATTACCTGCAGAAATTACGGCAAAGGTGAGTAAATGGGGGATATGGATATAGCATCATGATAGACTCTAATATTCAATAGTATGATATTTCTCAAGAGAACGTTATAAGAGGAAACATTGAGGGTATGGAGGATGCAGTTTATGATGTAGCAACTGCTGCATATGATCAATTGTTGACAGCCAGATCCTTGATGCAGTCTGTACCACCAGAGGCATTCCCTGTCATATTAGCAGCTGTGAGTTTACAGTCAAACATGGTTTATTTAAATACTAATGCGACTTTGCTTAGATTCCTCACGTAAAATACTTAGAGAACCTTGAAAAGGCCAACTTTAATGCATTTGATCACAAATTATTGAAAAAAGACTGGAAATTACCTTTTACTTTGTGGAGAGCTTATAAAACTCAAACACTTTAAATAGACATAAAAAATAAAATAATGTAGAAATGAGTTGTTTTGATTGGCTGAAATATAAAGATCCCAGGATTGTCCCCTTTCCGTATCACCTTTTGTATCCACCTTTTCTCAAAACAATGTCGTAATTTTTATAAAATCAATGTCGCAATTTTTTAAAAAAAACCGACATTGTTTTGAGAAAAGGTGTCCAATAACCAGTTCCTAATGGGGTGGCAACACACGGTATTAGCCAATATAAGTGCTTAAAGAATCGTCTTAATGTTTTTTCTATAGACCCAAGGATGACCCTGATAGACGTAAAATATACGTCAATTCAATAATGTACATTAATGGGCATCATCAAGCTGTATATTCGATCATCACAAACTATAGCAAACATACGTTCTTGCTTCATTCATACAAATGGGGTCATCCCTGAGAATAATAAATCAATTGTAATCATGCGGTGCTTTCCTTTCATTGTTTAATCCATGGGCCAGTTCTGGTTCTACTTAAAAAAGCTAAATGTTTACTTTGATAAATCTCAAGTTAGTTAACATAATTTCACTGACGAGTACACCGCAAAGGGCGACCTTTTGGTTAAGCTGGTGAATCCAAACACAACCAATTTTTTATCACTAGAAAAGTATATGGAGGACGATTGCGGCCCATTTTTTGTGACCGAAAATCACAGATACTCTCTAATGGCGATTTTTCACATAAACTCCGTATAAAATGCCAAAAATTAGATTATGGGGGCCAGGTTATGGGTATGTGATGATTTTAATCCCAGTGAGCAACATAAAATGACGAACATGCAATATTAATAATAATAGTGGTATACTGATATGTAGCGATTAGCACGGCATATGAATGAGTCAATCTTAAAGTCTATAAACCAAGTATTATACTCTTTTAATAAATCGATCATACCATCGATTTAAAGTAGAATATATGTGTTTCTATAAATATTAATATAAAACATCCAATATGACATTGTGCATCAATGCTCAACATAAATATACTTTTTTTTTATTACTATTTTAAGCCAAGAAGAAAATGGCCCACACTCCTCGTACTCAAAAACTTTACAATTATTATCAAGGTAGAATCTATTTGTGTAAAGAATGATCAGAGCTCCTGTTACATTAAAGATTGTATATATTCAAATAAAGCATATCAAGTGTGGTTGATAGATATGACTTTCAAATAACAGCAATTTAGGTTTTACGTAAACATCTGGAGTGTATATAAAAGATATGTACCAGGTGATGTATTTTAAGGTTAATAAAGTTTAACTTGCAGCAACACAAAGTAAAAGTCAACGCTATGTAGGTAGATGAAAAGTACCGCCGATTGTAAAACTTGAATACTATCGCAAGCTAATCCAAAAAGTTAACCTATTAGTCCACTTTCCATTTATTCAAAAAGTTTTACCGCCTCATATGAACTGAATTCATATCAAGAAAATTCGGCTCCATTGTTTTGTAATAGTTAAAGGGATAGAGCGTCCAAGAAATATTGAAAGTAAGCATACATTCTGCAAGGGGGGTTTCCATTGTTAAAATACTACATCACTGTTTCAAATCCCTATCATGTTAAAGATAAGGTGCACTCCTCAGAATAAAGTACATACGATTGTTGCCTTAACCTCTTTTGTTTACAATAATTTATATTTAGTAATTTAACAGCGCCAAGTTGGGAATTTATTTTATCATTATATCCTACTTCAAAATGAAAATTAAAACATTAAGCTCTGTCATTAATCTATTCATGGGTTAATAGTAAGGAAATTTAAGAGATAGACGAGTACTAGCTGAATGCTAAAAAAGATGCCCTACTGATTTGGTATTTTTTTTCAGTTTGATTCATGGAGAAGCACTTTGTCTTTTGAATACCCAACCCTTCAAAGTAGTTCATTTTTAGAAACTAGACTTCAAGTAAGTGATTTAGATCGAATGAATAAGGTTGCATAAAAACACGTGCCTAGTTTAATTCGGGGAAGACGATCCTACAGAGCTCTTAAAGCTCTCAAAAAATATGGACCTATCAAAGTTTTAGAGTTCGACGGTAAAAAAATATGCTAAAAATAATAAATTGAAACATGCATCTAAAAAACGAAAATAGAATATTTTACTTCAGATTATAGAAATAAAAGGCAATATTCGTATTCAGTTACCAGTGACAACACTTATCCCTCCAATAAAAAAAAACGAGTGCTTCCACTGATCACTGTTAGTCTGAATTTAGCAACGTAGTTTTTATAGTCTCTTAAGATCATTCATATCATGTTAAATTCTCAGCCATTTTATTAGTACCACACCATTTAAATATGATCATGGCCTAATAGATTCAATGTTCCAATAGGATTAATTACACCATAATACAATGAATAGGTTATAATGTACAGTATGACATTTTGTCGTACGTTTTATCAATACTTGAATTGGTATTCATATTTGCTCCACTCTTAAATTTGTGCTTCGTTAAATGTATGCTCTGACATCTCAAAACCTTACTGATGTAAAATTTAGAGGGACTATTTTTAACTTTTATTTCTTAAACAAATCAGCCATAGCAAGAAGGAATATAATTAAAAAAAAAAAATTTTTAGATCTACAAAAACAAAACAATAAGATGCTATAAAAGAAAAAGAACCATTCAGTTAATATTGATACTATAATTCAACATTCAACATTAATTATTCGTATATAATAGGCAGTACAAGCATTGCATGTTGGTAGAAATGCAAGGAACTAAATATCAACCTGGTCAAACTTTATTGGATTCCAAAGGCGTCTTAATATCAGTAGATTCTATTTTAGTACCTTAAAACAAAGAAAATAGCAAACATTACCTAACATCAGAGCCTACCTAATATCCGACTGAAAATAATATAAAAAGACTGGATCCTAGTCTTCTGTTTTTTTTTTTTTACTTTATTCAGTATTCATATCATTAATTATGAGATATTCTAAAGTACTTATCCCACTTGCAATTGTCTCCAGTTTTTGCTCCTTTGCATTCGCTCAAGAGGATGCTTCCTCTGCTCAGTCCCTTAAAAAGGCAAAGAACTGTATCTCAGGATCTTATGGCTTAGGTAATGGCGATGGATATGCCGGCTATTGTTGCAAGTCCCAATCTGACTGTTGGGATGATTGTAAAAATGGTCTCTGTACTGGTGAATCTGCTCCTAACAAGACTAAGTCCAGCACCAAGTCCAGCACCAAGTCTAGCACTAAGACCAAGACTAATAGCCCTGCTCCTACTAACTGTCTTTCCGGCTCCTATGGCAAGAAGAACGGTGATGGATACAAGGGTTACTGCTGCAAGTCCCAAGCTGATTGTCAGGATGACTGTGTAAAGGGTGTTTGCAATGGTGAATCTGCTCCTAACAAGACCAAGACTAAGTCTAGCACCAAGTCTAGCACCAAGTCTAACACCAAGACCAAGACCAACGGCCCTGCTCCTACCAACTGTCTTTCTGGTTCCTATGGCAAGAAGAATGGTGACGGCTATAAGGGTTACTGCTGCAAGTCTCAAGCTGATTGTCAGGATGATTGTATCAAGGGTGTCTGTAATGGCGATTCTGCTCCTAACAAGACCAAGACTAACACCAAGACTAACACCAAGACCAAGACCAACGGCCCTGCTCCTACCAACTGTCTTTCTGGTTCCTATGGCAAGAAGAATGGTGACGGTTATAAGGGTTACTGCTGCAAGTCTCAAGCTGACTGTCAAGATGATTGTATCAAGGGTGTCTGTAATGGTGAATCCGCCCCTAACAAGTCTAGCACTAAGACTAGCACCAAGACCAAGACCAACGGACCTGCTCCTACCAACTGTCTTTCAGGTTCCTATGGCAAGAAGAACGGTGATGGATATAAGGGCTACTGTTGCAAGTCTCAAGCCGATTGTCAAGATGACTGTGTAAAGGGTGTTTGCAATGGTGACTCTGCTCCTAACAAGACTAAGACCAAGTCCAACACCAAGACCAAGACCAATGGTCCTGCTCCCACTAACTGTAAGTCTGGATACAGAGGAAAGGGCAGAGGCAATGGACCTAAGAATGCTTGCTGTTCTAACCAAGCCGATTGTATCGAAGACTGTGTCAAATCCAAGTGCACTTAAATTTTAACTCATTATCATATTAACTCATAGCATATTTTTAACTAATAAAATAAGCGTTTCAAGCTATATTTAACAATAACTTCTTACTTTCTGTATTTTACATTATCTTATTAAACTCTTTTATTGGCATTGCTAAAGTGGAAGTGGTAACCCCAAAAAAAAGTAATTATTAATTTGGCCTGTTTATTCACAAAGACAAGATTAATTAATTCTTCGAATAAATTCAAAAATGACCCGATTTTGAGGTAGCGATATACTTCGTTTGTAAATACTCATATCGTCTATACATATTATTAACTCAGTCTATCTAAGCGTCTATATTTTAAGCTTATTTCATAACAACCAGCAAAATTAGAATCGAGTATTAAACCATCATATTACCAACATTTTTATAATTTTCTTCTAGTGCTTGTTTCATTTTTCTTTACAACTAATTTAAGTAGATCATTTTAATGGTGATCCTCGTGAATTTTAGGCATATAAAGTGAATATATGATAAAAACAGAATATGAAAAAAAATATATAGTTTTGACATATTTCCATCAGATAATGCACTGAATGAAACTCCACTGATCTATTTTTGGAATAAGCCTATTTTTCTACTTGGTTCTTTTAAATACATTGATGAGCTGTTTTTTTTGGTCTTCTACTCCAAAAACTAAATAAAAATACACATTACATCTAGAGTTTATATGTATATGTTTTTTATTTATTTATGAAATTCCTTAAAGATAAGGAGAAATACAGCTATTTCAGATAAAGACATTGCGGTACCAATGTAGACGGTTAATTCTGGAATATCATTTTTCTTTTTTGGATTAAAAGGAGAGGAGCAGAGTGATTTTTTTTTTAAAAAAAGAAAATAAACCTGGTGACATTTTGGTGAATCAAGATATGAAGCGAACGGTAATATCCTATCATCACTAATCTTATGTATACTTTGCTTTTTTTCTGAAAAGCTAACTTCGTCTTGCACCCAGTTTTTAAAATAAATGAATTCACAGTTACAAAAATAAATTTTGTGTAGCACTAAAATTATCTTTTCATTAACAAAGTCAATTGTCACGAGATAAAACTTTTCAGCTCTTTACTGTTCTGTTGTTCTGGAATCGTTTTGTAACTTTTTTTAGTAAGAATAAGTGTGCGTGGTGTCCTTTTAGCATTACCCTTTACCTCCACGTTTTAATCAATTTTTTTGACAAAACAAAGGTGTCGATGATTTTCACAACGTGGTTTTTTTCAGGTCTGACAAATACCAAAAAGTAAGTTACCTCTATATGCATTCATATAGCTATCTGTTGTAATTGCAACCAGTGCCCGCTCATTTATAAACTCGATTGCTATTGTATATGGTACACACGACTTACTATGTCTTTCCTCATATTAGCGCGTCCTTTTTCTTCTCTCTTTTAAATAAGAATATATCACCAGTAACAATAAAATAAATGACCATATCACTGCGAAATGAATGAGAAAAAATAAATAAACAAATAGGAAGCAAAATTTGTGAAACACGAGGTAAGTGCTGCATGTGCTTCATCTAACTGAAGCAAATCTATAGTAACAAAATACTCAGATCAGTTAGAGCAAAAAGAGAATAGAAACAATTATGTTCTCGAGGATAGGCACCATGATACAAGCACTTGTATAGAAAATAAAAGCCATCTCTAATAGAATACATACAAAAGTAAGGTATCCTCAACATATCATATATGGTTTTTATTTTCGACAAACCTTCAACAGTGATGATAGAAAAGTGATTTTCTCCTTATTGCATGGAACTACATTTGAACCCAACAGTTCCGTTGGTCTGTTCTTCTTGATTATCAAAATGAGTATGAATCGGAGAATGTGCACTGACAAATAGGACTTGTCGTACAAGGTTATAATAAGTGGAAGGTGGCACGTTCTCGAATCAAAAAAAAGGATACAAATTGCCACCTCATCCATCAGCTAAGCAAGCTGAGTTAGCTATTTTAGCAAAAATAATAAAATAAAGTTTGAGTACTAAATATTGGCTTCTATTCTGTTCACACAGAGACAAATCTGCCCCTGCTTACCTTTTTTGGATTTTTGACCTAGCTACTAAGATCTCCCCCGTATCGTACCTGTACCCCCTTAATTTTGTTGATTTTCCATATAAATTCACAACCTTTGTCTATTTCTTTCATTTCTTTTCCTTTCTTATTCTTAATCTACAACCTTTTAATATTTCATGATAATTTATCATTTATAGACTTTCTTTAATACAATAAATTACCTATAGATCATTTTCCTCTCCTCTTTCACATTATAATTATTATGAGTCTTTCTAGATCCGTGCCTAATATTAAGCCATATCCTCATCAGGATGCATATGTTGATATGTCACAGCAGCAGCATAAACAATACTCTATTTATCGTCCAGCATACCATAGAATTCCTTCAACGCCAGCTGTTGCTCCACGCAACTCTAAAGAGGTTTATGCTTCAACTTCACCCGAAGTTTCTCCTATTGTGGTTCCTTCCATGTCAACAGCTACCATTCCTTCCCAACATTTAGATTTTTATCATTCTGCTTACCCAAATCCTATACAGGTCTATTATTCTCCCATTCATGCAGCTTATAGACACCCTTCTATTCCATCTTTAAACGTAGGCATTCTTTTATTATCATAATGATTTATTTATCTAACTGGTTGGCTTTTTTTTGTACATTTTGTTTGTACTCCGTTCAATAATCTTAAATTCATTAGTATCACCAAATAATTTCCTATTCTAATCCTGTCATGCATCATGTTCCCATCCATCCTATTCACCACACTCTTGAGAACGCCACCATCACTTATGATACTGTAGATCAAGATTTGCAGAAGGAACTTGTCAAAGACGTGTTCTTCTCTCCCGCAATGACCACAAACGGTCGCGAAATGTCTCCTGCTGATTCCTGCTCTTCTTTCTTGGAATCCACGTGTACTCAAAGTGAAGATGAGTCCGACGGCTTTAACATCTCCACTCCGCCACCAGAGACGCCAAGTGAATTACTTTCAGATGGCAGCGATGTCAGTCTTTTCGACTTTGGACTTGACTTGGCTACAACAAGTACAACTTCATCCACTTCCAACACCTCTTCCTATGAGGAAGTCATGATGGCAGATCAGCAAAAACAGCTCGCCTTCGATTCACCTGAATTACAGTCAACAGGATATCAGTTTTCACAAACAAATGGCCGTTTACCGTCTCCACCTGCTTTATTTGGCGAAGATGATTACGTCTATCATCATTCTCTTCAAAACAAGCGCCGCCGCTCTGATTCCGTCTTACAAGAGCGTATCAGCAAAAAACAGCGCAAGAGCAGTAATCCCGCTCGCTTTCGCGAACGCCCTACTGTGATGGCGTCATTGTCTCCTCCACTTTCTCCCCCATTTTCATCGGCGTTAAAAAATGAGACTCTATTTGACAATTTGGATTGTTTTGGTTATGCCTCCGGGGAAGATTCTTCTGATGATGAAACTGATTATTTTAATGAAAGGTAAGGTTATCAAATGTATTGGTGAAAATTGGACAATGGGAATTAAGTTGGCTTTTTTTTTTTATAGATCATCCAAACAAGAAGAATTTATGGGACTCGGCCGATTTGATGGTAATGGCTCCAATCTGGATGCCGCTTCGGGATTTCAATCAGTTTCCGCATTCGACCATTCATCTGATGATGATTTGTTCTCCACAACTTCGTGGGAAGGTGGTGAGGATGAGGAAGAAGAGACAGATTTGGACTCTGCAAGCGATGGTGATGATGATGAGAGTAACTTTCAAGCCACTCCTCTTCCTCAAAAAAAGATGAAGAAACCTTCCCGTGCTTCAACCACCAGCACTTTACCAGAAAACGAAGAGGCTCCAGTTGAAGTAAAAAAAGTTGAAGTGGTAAAAGAAGAAAATGATCATCTTCCCAAAGCCACACCTCGTCCTACAGCACAGCCCACCATATATCAAAAATTAACAAAAGCAAACGTCGACTGGTGTCGCTACTGTGGAACCACTGAAGGTGTTAACTGGCGCCCAGGACCATGGGGAAAGCGTACTCTTTGCAAGTAAGTATATTGAGTGTTGTGTATCAATATTGGATATAGAACTTATTCAACTCTCTTTAGTAAACATGGATGTGATTATAAAGGTTATGGTTTTGCTTGTAAACTTCCCCGTCTTGACCTTACTGGCTTCACTAAAGAGTTGATTGATGAGAGAGATCGCCCTGTTCTCCAACTTTATTGTTCTGGATGTCAGTGTAAAGATTCTTGGGAGGGTAATGTACTGGTTAGATGTGAAGGTTGTCCCAAAGCATTTCACCAAAAGTGCTGTTCAAATCCTGAGGAGCTTAGTGATGAATTTGTATCATCGAAGAAGGCTTGGTTCTGTGATGCGGCCTGTTCTGAAAACGCGAAGCGCAAGAGAATTGTCGTTGAATTGCCCAGAAAGAGACTTCCTTTGATGTGTGCTCCTAAAAACAACACTGCTGCCACTTCTAGTTCAGATACTTCTCGTACCCGTTCTCTTCGTGAGACATCTCCAAGATAAGGGACACATTTACACTGTGTAATGTTACAACAGCTCCGTAAAAAAATTCTCAAGACTCTATGTACATTCAAATTTCCCCTACCCTTCTATTTAATTTCAACTACGCTCATCTAATGTATATAGACAATTCATATGTTTCATTGTATAACCTTTAATATTTTATGCCTTTTGTTATTTACCATCATCCCGAAAAGCTTTTCAAAAGTCATTTTAGTCTTTTTTTTTGTAGAATAAAATTAGCTTACTTTTTTAATACCCTCATTTTTTTTAGTCGTTTCCAAAAATAGAATATCAAGTTTCTTTTATTATTTTATTTTTTATCAGGTCTGGACATACTTCGGTTAGTATTTAGTAGCCGTTTTAATAGTTGTCGATCCCTTTAGTTCTACGATGTAGACCATATCGCAATTGAAAATCAATTTTTTTCTCTCTTTGGGGTATTAATGATTTTTCTGTCAAAATTGTTGGCAAACCATTGTGTACTATAATTGTAAAAAGTCTAAAAGCTCAAAGGACTAGTTAATTCGTACATTTTTCCCATCAATAAGACTTTATCTTTTGAAATCAAACTTTATAGTTTAATTTTCAAATCTATTCGGTATTGTAAAGTATAACTGTGTTGCTTTTGTTAACCAATCCCAAATTTAAACATAGATATTTACCAAACAGCCATAAACAGTGCTTATTCTAGACTTTATGAAACCAATGATCCGCTTGTTTTTATATCGATATTGTAGATTAATAAATGTGATATTAAGCGAACTAATTTAATCACCTTTATTCTTATTTTTTTTATTTTTATCGATACACTGGCTATTGTACGACCCCAGAAAGACAAAGATATCAGTGAGTTACTGCTATTTGTGGCACTTTTAAGTTTGAGGTTTATTAGAGAAAGAATTTACTTTTTCCATGCACAGAAATACCTGAAAAAAAAAATAGAAAAAAGGAAAATCAGCAGAAAAAAATCGGAAAGCTAATACGAATTTGCTAAGTTGAATATATGAAACAAAGGAGCATAGTTGTTGTTTTGAACATAGTGGGTTCAATAAACCTTCCATTTATTTGACAGGATTCAGCCGATAAGAACAAGCTGGAAAGCGATAGTCAGCGAAACTGTGCTTAAATAATTTCATTCTAACAGTGCAAAACTCAAATCATTGAGTTAGGAGGGCATAGGTCTGTTTTTATATTAATTAGATTATAAATTCACACTGTTCATCTTCAAAAAATAAAAATTAAATATATATTGAACCTTCTCTGAAAAACAAATAACGCTTGGTTTGGATAATTCATGTATTATGATCATGAAATTACTGTGTAATCAGTTTATTTTTTATCCCTCTCAATAGTCCGCTTTAAATTTTATTGTATGTTCCCTTATTTTTCTGAAGCACAAAAGTTAAAATTAGCAGCTTTTTTTTTTTTTCTTGAAATGACACCATACGTTAACGCATAACTTAAAAACGAGGTATGGTTTATTTATTTTTAATATCATGTAGATATTCATTCTATAAGATTCCAAGAGCTGCTGAATAAAATTTTTTAATCCTCAATATATTATTAAAATGTATAAATTGAGGGTTTTTCTAATCAATTACTGTACCTGAATTTAAATTAGATGCACTAAAGGTTGATCCTGTCATTGGATAACTAATTTGTGTGTGTGTGTTTTTTCCCAACGGTATACACAAGCATTTATTACTACCAAGGGTCACAAAAATCATTGTCAAAGGGAAAAAAAAATGAAAATCAAAAGACCGACATATGAAAAGGGGAAAAGGGCAGATCTGTTGAGGTTTCCCAGCGATTAAAATTCAGTGCATTACATCATGAACCTCTTTTGTTTCTTTTGTTCTGTTTGCCAGCAAATCATTGGAGTGGCCAGATAGTTTAAGTATAGCTTATTTTTTATATTTTTTTTTTTAATTTGTAGTGTACAATAAAAAAAAAAATAGTGTCACAAAAGAACACCTGTCCAACTTACCCCTTTTTCTTTGGTGCACTGACATTTCCTCAACTTCATAGGAGACAAATCATGTAGAGTTATTGTAGCAGACCATATACTGTTCTAGGGATATATAGCAGTGAAATTTTTGATTTTTTCCCTTTACCTTATATTCAGATTATCAGAGATCATAATAAGCCAAGTGAGATCAACAACAGTCCATGTCATTTTTTCTTCAGTCGGAGCTTATATCAGCACGTGTAAAAACACGGATTTGAGATTCAATATTGTTTTGACGTTGAGCATAGATATACAGATCGCCTAAAATTAGAGATAAGGGACTCTCAGAAGGGAAAAATGATAAAAAGTTCTGGAATTAATGACCTAAATTGCCAGGTAGTCCCTTTTTTATTTTTTTACAAGTACTAAGAACATGAAAAGGTACTTTGATTACATAAAATCCATAAGTGTAGTTTTGTATTACTTGGTAATATATTTCCTCTTTTTTCTATCTTGAGAAGATTTGATTAAAACAGAAGGTTGCTAATGGTGCATGGCTCCAGTCTTATCACTTCTTAGCGATGATAACAGTTGATAAAGTAAAATATGTCTAGGACCGATGATTATGAATTTTATTTCTTATCATAATTAAACTTCAAGATAATGGTTTTATCATAAAGCAACAAAGTTTCAAAGCTTTTTTTTTTTTCAAACTTTGAACGAATTGGTTACGTCGCACAGTATGTTTTTGTAAATGCTTTAACAAAAAGAAAACAAATAAATAAATAAATAAAAACCTATTGTGCATTAAGAACAAAGGAGTTTTGAGACAAACGAATTTATTTATATATACTTATATATTTTACAATACAATTAGATTATAATTAGAATTACACAGAAGGGAAATAAAGAGAAATAAAAATAATTGTATTTTTTTTTGTTTATGAGTAATTTGCACTCATTACACTAGAAGGGCGTTGTTCCAACTCCCATCGTCTTCTTAAATCATCGACACTACTACTACTGTGACGATACGCCATTTTTGCTCTTGATGCACGAGTAGGTGTTTGTGCTAAACGATCAAAAACGGTTGGCGTGCTAGGTCTTTCAAAGGTAGATACACTTGGAACAAGAGGAGGAAGAGGGGGTCTAACAACTCTTTGCTGGCATGAATTTGTGTACAAAGGCTCTCTTATATCCTGATTTTTATGTTGCTGATAATATTCAAAATCAGTAGGTCTTTGGAAAGAGGGATTTTGTTTTGCTGCATGTAGCAAAAATGGACTAGCCATAGGAAGCTCACGACGATGAGTGGATGTAGAAATATTGCTTTCTGGGATAGTAACACTATTGTTCCAACGAAGAAGTGAATTATTGGACGACACATCTGATTGAATTGATGATCTTCTTAGGTGGCTACTTCTAATGGATGACGTAGAAGATTCATGATCTGTTGCATAATGCTCAAAATCGGGAGGGTTGACTTCCATGGCAGAAGAAGTGTTGGAAAAGATGGGCGATTCGTCATCTAAATCTTCATGCCATGATATCTTTTTCTGAACCATTCTATAGAATCTATCAGGTGAGGGTGTTCTATTACGTAGGGCAGCACCGCGAGCAGACAAATCGGACGGCACTGAATTATGGTGTCTTAGAGTCTGATCATATGGACTTGCTGAATTGACAAAAGGGGGTGACGCAACAGGAGATAGAGGCAGAGTAATATTTAGGTTATTTTGAGTGACTATTGGAGAAGCAGAGATACGTGTTTGTGATAAATGAGATTCACCTATCAGACCACGAAGACCATCCTCGTATATCTTGTCAAATATAGTGTTGGTTGCACTCATGGGGCTATCCATTTTATCAGCTATCGTATTATCTACTTTTGATTCATTTGATACGAGACCCAGTAGGTTGCTCTCGCTTGTGAGCTCAAGTTTCTTGATTTTCTTTTCGTTTTCCAAAGTACTAGAGATAGCTTCCCTTTTCATAACGATCAATGTGCGACGTAGATCCATGACATTTTTTTCCATATTCTGGACTGCGACTTGACGATTGCATTCGCTCATTCTCAGATCCATTATATCATCAATGAGGTTTTCAATGATCAGTTTGCATTCATCAGTCTCGAAAGATTTAATGAGTTTTGACGTGACCTCATAAGCGATTTCAGGGGCGGCATTTTGAGGAACACTGAATTGATCATCAAATGAATCAATATCAGCCCATTCATCGTTTTGGGCAGGGGCGGTAATGATTTCATCAACAAAGGTAACATGTTTTGGTGTGCGAGGACTGTTCAATTTAACAATGATTTCATTGTTTTCTTCAGCCTGCATAGCTTCTTCAGCGGCCTCTGATTGTAAAGTGCGAATGCGAGCAGATAAATAGGATATTTCAGCAGAAATGAGATCAACACGTTCGTCCATCAGTTCCAATGCCATTGTATCCATAGGCTGGCCAGTGTGTCTTTCATTTATTTGTTCAGAATTGTAAATCTGCTCTCTTTCTTCCTCCAAATCAACCTTTTCTTCGACGAGACGTTGGCGGCGTACAAGAAGCTGCTCCATTTCAACAACTGCCTGTTTTCCTTGAATATATTGATAAAGCGCCTTATCGAGTAACTCCTTCTTTCTTGAAACACGAGTATTGAGTGGGATAGGGTTCTTTTTCTTGAGATTTCTTTTTGGGAACCCATGGCCGCCACCACGAGCAATAACAGCAAAGCTACCTCCCATGATGGGTGTGACTCTACTAAGCATCTTTTCGTCAAGAATACCACCTTCGCGTACTGCCTTCTTTATGATGGTGGTCATCTGTTTTAACTGGGTTGAACTCAAGACACTCTCTTCATTTTTCTTTTTGAGAACCATCTTTTGCTGCTCATGCTCACGTTCCAGTCTCTTCTTGACAGAGTTTGATTTTGCATGCTGACGTTGAAGTTGTTGTATTTTTCGTTCTTGTCGTGATATTTGTTCCCGCACTCTCTCGGCCTCTTGCTTCATGCGATGGACAAGACGTTTCTTCTCCATTTTAAGAGTTTCTACATTGACTCGTAATGATTTCAAAAGAGAGTCATTTTGGTTTCGGGTCGATTGCATTGTCATGGTAGCCTGAGCATACTTTCTACGTAAATCTTGAATTTCAGTTGTAAGTGTTTTTATTTTTCCTTCGTAGACATGTCGGATTTCTGCAGTCTGGGTATAGTGCTTGTTGTGTCCATCCAATTTTGAGTTGATGTTTGATTTGGCTCTTGTTAAAACATGGTCCTTCTCTTTTTGGGTATCGGCCAATTGGTTTTGGAGCAGTGACACTTTTTCATCAAACTTTTTACGCATAAACGTGAATTCGGTCTCCGATTTTTCTAAATGGGAGACAAGTTCCTCTTTTACTTTAATGTCGGACTGGATTTGATGCAGCATTCTTGTTAGATGAGTATTGTATTTGGGTTGCATATCCAACTTATTTTCAGCGTTGTTGTTGCCTGTGCTCATTTCATAGGTTGAGTCAGATTTTGAATCCAGTGAATGACCGTATTTTTCATTCTCCCAACTTGGTACAGACTAAGATAAACATGAATAATGTTGGTTATTTTAAGCAAAAGGAGATATCAAGTAAGATAGAGAGGGAGCTAAGGGGACAAGATAAAGGGATCTAAAAGGAGACAAAAAAAAAAGAAGAAACTTACCAATGATTCTATTTGATCAATAAATTCTTTGTTTTCTATGGGTGATGATGTGAGAGAGAAGCGTCCTTCATCTGATAGGCTTCTTTGCATTTCGCTATTTTTATGCAAGTTCTTCTCTTCTGCTTCAAAAGCCTGCATAAATATATAAATATAGAATTAGAGAAAAAAAAATCAAGGAGGCTTTTTTTTTCTTTGCTTAAAAAAAAAAGAAAAGAAAAACGTACCATTAATTCACTTTCCCATGTAGCTGTTGCATCTTCCAAAGGCTAAAGAACAAAAAAAAAATATTAGAGGAAAAAAAAAAAGTAAGGAGACACTTATTATTATTTTTATACCTTCACTAATTCAAGTACTTCAAGGCTTTTCCTAATATCTGCACGTACTTTTGCGATGCTTTCTTTTACTTCTTCATGTCTAACACCATCATCCTGAATATCATTGACGTATCCTTCATCGTCATCTTCATCTTCATTATCGAGTTGAATACGAACGGTTTTTTTATGCTGTCTCTTTGCAGATGTAGATCGTACACTTGTACTTGTACTTTTAGTAATAATAGGCCGTCTTGTACTGAATTTTGTTCCAATTCTGGCTGCATGTAATGTACCAGATGTTGTGGTGCTTGAGTTGGCACTTAATCTACCATTTCTACGACGCTTTCCATTATTTCGTTTTCTTCGTTGGCTTGAGGTGGATTCCATATTAAATCGAGAAGAGAATTTTTGAAGTGATAGATTTGCTGGCATCATATCTGACTGTACATTTTTGGCTGATTGTAAAAAGCTTAATCTGTCTTTTGTGTCATTTAACTCATTTCTAAGTTCATGGATGCTCTTTTGGTATTTTTCAATGAGCGGATGCGTTTTGACTGGGGTTGTATTTCCAATATTCTCTAAAAGTAGATTACCGCCATTTTCGTCATCATTTTGCATAAATTCACCCAATTCACGCTCCATGATGAGAGTGTCACGTTCGCTAGTGATTTGAATTAAATGAGTAGACATTTCTTGTAGTCTTTCGCGAAGACGGACGACTTCCATCTTGGTCATTTTATCTCCTCCTTGCTGATATTGTGCTGGTAGGGTCATATGGGATGAAGTAGATCCATCTGCACGTAGGGACGCAATTTCTAACCGTAAACGATTAACAAGGGATTTTAATTGATTGACTTCCATAGAGGAGCCAGCAAAGTCTTGATTGACAGTAACACGATTCTTGATATTGCGAGCTCTATTGGCGTATTTCAGTGTGTTTAGTGTCTCCATAAAATTCGTATCCGCAGGTGAGACACATGCAAGCATAAGGGTTTGGCTATTGCCACCTAAAGAGTCCTGGAGTAATCTCGTTAATTTGCTATCTCGGTAGGGTATATGTGTTGCTCTTCTGGTTTCGTCTCCTAATGCTGAAATCACATTTCCTAGTGCTAATAGGCCTGAATTTATTGCAATGCCTTCTTTGGCACGGTCACCTTGAGCGTGTGTACGTTTTAACTAGGGGAAAAAAATTAAATAATGAACAAAGTAATTTTGTTGAAAAAATGCTTACTCGTTCAGAACCTGCTAAATCGACAAAATGAAATTTACTTTGGAGTGATTTAATATTTATTTTTCCATCTTCATTTTCAGGCTTTTGTTGTTTTAGCATCACTGAAAATATAGCATGTGATCTGGACGATACTGAGTTCATTTCTGTTGATCCTGTTGTGCGGCATAATGAACCTTGTGCAAGATATCTACGAACATGAATAAATGAGAATGTGCTGAATATATAGATATATACAAATCTTACCCTAATAATTCTTCAGGGCTATAGCATATTTCTTCTCTGACACCGCTCCAGAAGATATTTCCAGCAGTATCTTCTCTTATAGAAACTTCAGACGTGGGTGGAGCATATCCTCGTCTTTTATTATTTGATTGTGGATTTAATAAATCAATAAATTCTTCGTTATAAAGTTCAAGGAACGACACATAGACTTCATATTTAAAGTCGGAATCTTGTGCCGCACGATCTTTTAAACTTCGAAATAAATCGATAATACAACGAGGTACAATGCCTATGATTAAAAAAAGATTTTGCCCTTTAGTATTTTCTTGTTTAAAAAAAGGGGGGGGGGAGAAATACTACTCACCTTCGTTTTCTGCGCTGGCACTATTATCCAAACTAGTGCCCATACTAAATGTTTTTCCTGATCCAGTTTGACTATATATGAAATAAATAAAATCAGGCACACCATTTCATTATTGTTTTGTATTACAAATTACCCATAAGCTAATATTGTGGCATTAAATCTAAAATAGAAAATAGATATTGCCATTTTGTTAGTATATATACACATGTTGAGAAACATATTGTTATATAATATACCCATCTAAAAACTTCTCAAGTAAAGGAGAAGCAGAATGAACATATACTTGAGATTGGTCAGCATTTGTATCAAAGACGTAATCGTATGTAAAAGATTTATCATTTCCAATAAGAATTTGAGATTCGTTGGGTATAAATGTTAGGCACTCAGTGCAATTATTCATAAACTCTTTTTCAGTCAAAGGTCGTACTCGAAGTCCAACCCTACATAGTTTACTTAATATGTGTACAAAAGAAGAAGGAAACATTTTATTTTTGTTTTGTTTGTGCTATACCTCACGGCTGTTGAAGTCATTTTTTTTAATATATTATAAAAAGGTATTTACAAGAATAAATGAAATATTTATATATAAATAAATGGCAACTAAATATAAGAGAGAGAGAAAAATGAAAATGAAAATGAAAAAAGAAAAAGAATTAAAAAAGGGCAAACATTTTTTTTTTCTTAAAATAATAAAAAAAAAAAAGAGAGATGACGGCAATGCTTCCGACAACGGAGCACTTTTTTATACAAATGGAGTTGCTTTTTTGTTTACCTTTTAGCTTTTATTGTTGCACTATCACTTTTTTAAACTAAAAAAAAGGATGATGTTTTTTCTAGTAGTTTAATAGTGATTGAAACAATAAAATAGTAAACAAAGTCAGTGATTCTATTTTGCAAATAACCTTGTATTCATCATGTGTTTTGCCTCCTCTAAAAAGAGGAAATGTAAAGATTTGCCTGTTCTCGGACTCTTAAACATCAAGTCAAATACCCAATTTATTGCCTAATGAACATTGTGCACTCAACCATATTCTGTCTATCCCTGCATCTTTCTTATTTGAATACTATGAATAAAACATGTAACAAAATCAATAATAAGAAAAGGGTATTGTATTTTATAGATTGCTACGTTTAGAGATGTAAATGTTGCTATTTAAGAGCACATATTTCAATGCTTTTTTATATAATGTAAAATGTAGTCACCTTCTCACTCTGCTTCATGACAGAAGATAAAGTACAAAACAAACATCAAATGGAATAGGGTGATCTAAAAGGGGATGGCAATAATCATATACACATACAAAGAGGAGGAAAAGAAAGGGATAGGTTTATATATACACACAAAATGTATTTTTTTTTTAATCATCATCATCATCGTTATTCTGTTGAGGTCTCTTTCGCTTGACCTTGATGCTCATTTGTGCCAACTGCATTTCCTTCTTCTTTCTGATAGAACCTTCAATACTCTTTTTGTTTATATCCTCCATTGCCTCTTTTCTTACAAACATAAATGTCTTTGGGGCGGATGAAGTGATCTCAGCATTGCCTGGCTTACTGACGCCTTCCTTGAAGCCCAAGGTACGACGATGTTCATAACCAGGAAAGTCGTCGGGATAGAAAGGAGCAGTACCTTTGATGGCTAGTTTACCCGTTGCCTTTGCTAATCCCTTGATTGCCCACAAGTCGTAAGGTTTACAGGTTTTGATAGTAACATGAATCTCTCCTTCTGGTAAAACTTGACCATTATCTGCATCTTCAGGTTTTGTCAAGAGGGGTGAAACGGATTCGAAAAATGCGTTTAGTAATTTTTGATTTCCAAGGACATTTCGATCTTGATCTTTAATACCAGCGCCTATTTATATACACTTAGTATCATCTCCTCACCCTGTTGTTATTGCCGTTCATTACCTGCATGTGGAAAGTTGAAAACAATCTTTGTATATTTGGCTTTTTTAACGTCCTTTGGTAAATGAGTTGCATCCACATCGAATAATACAGTAGCACCCATTGCACGTATATATTCCAAGTTATCCTTTGCTTCGTCACCGTATTTTGTATATAGAACCTCCTCACTGTCAAAGCAGGTAGCTGTCATACCTTCTGCACCTTCTTCCAAATAGCTTTCTGCAAGTGCTTTAGCAAACGAAAAATTGCCTTCTCCTACTAATAGGATCTTGTCTCTGGAAGTGAACTCGGGTCTTTTATGCTTAGGAGTTACTCGCTTTGCTCCTTCTTCCTCGACAGTCGTCTTTTCTTTCTTCTTGTTGTTGTTACTGTTCTTACTGTTCTTACTTTTAGGGTTGATCTGATTCTTTTTGGCTTTTTCCTGGTTTTCGGCATGCTTCTTTGCCTTGTTTTCTATTTTTTTATCATGTCTATGTTTTGCGAGTGTGTAATAGAGTGTCTCTTTGAGCTTAGTTTTCTTTGCTTTTCCCATTCTGACAGTTATACTTGATTGCGTTAA
>VCJL01001805.1:3364-14075 GCA_024139405.1 Backusella mclennaniae | reverse complement strand
CCGAGATGGTGTTTATATAGTTTATTTTTTTTTATTTTTTTTTTAAATAGAAAAATCATTATGGATGGTTTTAAAGAAGTGTAGAAATTGCTGATAGGTGTAAATGAATCATAAAAGCAAAAACTTGACCAATAATTACAAGCAGATAAAATAAAGTAACCCCGATGATTTTATAATTACAAGAGAAGCACAGACAATTAAAGTTTGAGAACTCTCGGGTCAGCGATACCGATATTGTGATGAATAAAGAAATAGTAATAACAAAAAACAAAAATATCAATAAATAAGGGGGGCTTAAAGCTTTGTGTTATTATTTTTATTTCGCCACTATTTATTTCTACTATGCTTACCCTAAATAAACATATTCACTTACATGGATTCACTTTACATACTTGATATTAATATTAATGATATTAAATGATATTCACTCCTTTTTCCCACTTAATTAAATTCTCCTTAAGCATATATAATTGTATTTTCACTTTTGTGTAATGCTATTAGCAAATCTTAGACAACAGGGGCAAAAAGAGTAGTGGAATTGTAGTCAACGGAGGATCGGAATCACCGTAATACAAAACCATTATCTCTGTTGCAAAGGACACCTGACTTTATAAATATCGCACCCATTCTTTTTTTTTTTTTTGTCTGCCTTTCTGACATGGCACACAATAATAACAGTAAACTATTATTAAACATCAGTTTATTATTGCTTTTATTATTATTCCCATTGCTATATATTCGTATGATTATCATATTATAACAAAAATAATAACGATGAAAATATTATAAAAGTGCTACGCGTTCTAGAAAAGGAGTGGAGGCAAAAAGGAGAGGGTTAAGGGTTGGTAAATCATTATGTCGTTATTTTATCCAATTTTCGATTTAACACTGGGACAATTTGTGCTAAAATCATAAATAGCATAAAAAAAAACCTAAAAAAACCTATTTCCATTAAAAACATATCCCTTTTTTGGTATCGACCGGAAATCGTATTCCGAACGAGATGTCTGATCTATAAAAGTGAGTGCTTTCAATTCGGATGCCCTTTTTTTTTTACCTTCTTCTCTTATACATATTTTTATTTTTTGCATTATCATTACTTGTCACAAGTAAACGACACAATTGTATCTTTTTTATTATTTATAATTAATCAATCAATACCATCAACATCAACACATTTGTACACCACTATTCTACATTTACCTTTTTTTTTCATTTGTCCTTTAATTACATATAAATTATACCATCATGGATTTCGATTACAACAGCAGTGACATTCTATTCCCTGGAGATATCGAGACGCCCAAGCTGACATCATCCATGAATTCAAAGGTCCCTGAAGGACTTGATTGGGCATATGAAGATTTCAAACATACGTTCAATGATCATTCATCACAAGATTTAGCCAAGTTCATGACCCTGAGACAGCGTGTCAAAGTGACAGACGACGACCAAGACGATGAATTCAACTTTGGTCCTGTAAAGACTTGTGTTACTAGTCGCGATGAAAAGAGAGTGCTCTCGCAACTTTCTCCACCCATACGTCCATTGGATAGAGACGAAATGTACGAGATTCTTAAGAGTGTCTTCAAAATGGTGCACGATGATATCACGGATCCCAACAAGAACACCTTTGACATGCCTTCTTCTGCTCTTTCCTGGAGAGATGAAGTTTGGGACGAGGGTAACGCGATCGGGCCAATCGATGACTTTTCTGGTGTGGGACACAAGCTAAACAACAATAACAGCAAGGACACAGTGACTACCATGGGCTCTTCATCCTTCCTGTCTCCAAGCCCCGTCAATGCTCCTGTGTTAGGCCAAGTCATTTCAGAAGAAGAAGAAGAGGAGGAGGAAGAGCAAATAGTAGCAGCATCTGCCTCGGTTACACAAACCACTTTATCACAAACAAATATTGATAAACCTTTGCCAGCGCTCCCTGCTGTCGTGACCCCTGGTACGCCCAAGAGTAACAAGGGATTCAAATCTACCCTTTCCTTAATCACCAAGCCATTCAAGACGGAAGAAAGCGCCAACAAGAACAAGCCATTAAAATCATTTTTCAAAAACACAAAGAAGACGGTCCAGAAACTATTCAAGAAAAAGAAGCTTCAGCCCAAGGAAGAAGAGAAATAAGGATTTGTTTGTTTTTGCTGCTGCAACTTGTAAATACCAACCTCACACCCCTCACACAAAAAAAACCCCCCTTAATTTTCTTTATTTATTTAAGCGTAGCAACTTTTTCTTTTATTTATTATTCTCCTTTAAATTTATGTTAACCTTGTAAATATTAATTAATACCCTTTTCTCCTTCTTTTGTATCAAACATGTTCGATACATGTTTCTATTAAAGAAGCGAAAACAAGTTTTTTTTTTTTTTTTCCTCTTAAAAAAGATGTTATTACACATTCTTTTTTGTTCCAATAAACAAATATACAATTTAAAACAAATACGTAGTGTAAACAAACACAAAATAATAATAATAATAATCGTCTTTTGGTAATAGTGGCACAATGTCAAGTAATGGCACATTAGTTCTGCTTTTATTTTTGTAGCACAAATTCTTATAAAGTTACAAAATATATATATATATATATATAACTAAAATCGAGAGATAAACAAAAGAAAGAGTGCAATGTTTTCATATATTTATTTACTTTTTATTATACATAATGACTATTTTTAACGCTTTCGTGTGCTTGAACCTGGTAAAACTCTTCTTCGTTTTCCTCCTGGTGCCTGAGTTGTTGTTGTTGTTGTTGTTGTAGAGCGAGAGGTCTCATTTGGTGCTGTGGGAGGGGGAGATGCATCTAGTAGCAAAACATCATCATCAAATAAAGGAGGGCTTGTACTACCTTGTTGTGAAAGCATGGGTTGCACTTGACTTAATTCTGAAGAAACGCTTGTAATGCTGTTATTACGGGTACGGCGGCGATTTGTAGTGTTGTTATTATTATTACTACTACTACTACTATTATTATTATTATTATTATTATTATTATTATTATTGTTATTATTATTATTGGTAGGTATAGAAGTGGAAAGGCTAGATTGGGTATCCCGAACACCATTTGTCTGATTATATTGAGTGATCCAATTTCGTTTATATTCTTGAGCCCTTTCCTTTACATATTCAACTGATATATCTCTTCCTTGTAGTGATTCGCGAGACTGCACCATACTGATACTGGCTTCCCTTTCGCAATTTTTAATAAAGCGTTTAAGGACATCCTTGTCATCCTTGTCAACAAGGGCTGAGATTGTATCCTTTAAGCCAGGCTCAGGTACGACATAGAGATCGGCTAGGAGTTCATGAGCCAAGTCTTCGACTCGGACGGCATCCAATTGCTCTGGGATGGCCATCGTGGGATCCCTCATCATCTCGGAAGCTCTTGGTTGTCTTTGTGTTGTACTACGATCTCTTTGAAACTTTAAAATATCGCTTGGATTGGCGACCCGATTAACAAACTTTTGACCAAACTGTTGAGGGTTAAAAGTATCATAGCCTCCTGAATAGTCGACGCGGACACGGATAAGCGGTGCAGGCATATTGCTGTTGCCATCATCGATCAATTCTTGATGCTCGATTTCCCATTCGTCTTTAGCTCTTTGAATCAAATCATCGACAACGCCTTCAAGATATCGATGCGTTGCCTTTCCATCATTGGGTGACAGGTCTTCAACCCGTGATAGTACAACAGTCGTAAATTGAAATGGTCGAATGGTGCCAAGCTTAATTTTATCCAAACTGTAGTCACTGCCATTTATGGTTAATAAGCCCACATGCTTTGGTTCCGCCTCTCCAGCCGTTAAGCTTGTGGCAACTGACGATCCTGGCTGGGTGATGGAAAAGCTTTCATACTCCTCTGGGATGATCCGGCACTCGTGCTCATGGCCCCAGATAATCAAGTCTAAAAAGCTGTCAAGGAACTCTTCCGGAATACTCGAAGTCGGTCCATGGCGTGCACGGTTTTGATGAAAGACAAACATGTTGAAACACTCTCGCCAATCCTCTTGTGACTCATCTTGAGGTCCTTGCGGTCGCATTAATTTAACACGTCCCGAACGCCACTGTCGGTGAAGTCGTTCCTCGCGAATATTTCCCAATCCGTACAATGCCACTTTACTCGTACCTTTTTGCATCAATATGGGCTGCACGGCGACATCTTGGATGCTCGGGCTCTGTCCGAAATAGTTTACCATTCCAGCCATCGATAACACATTGAGAGCACTCAGATTTCCCACACCAGAAGGATCGTCATGATTACCATGAATAGAAAATATAGGAAGGCTGATATTTAGATTGGGGTCCAAATAATTCGCAGTGTAAAATCCATTGTTGAAATTCACAGACTGATCACTTGCAATCCAAACTTTACTTTCGCGTTCTCCAAAACAATACTGTCGCATGAGCTTCATGGTCTGATGTAAACAATTGCGTGAGGGTCGATTGTGATGAAAGAGATCGCCGCCCAACAAGATAAAATCAACCTTTTCTCGAGTCGCAATCTTTAGGATTTCTTCAAATGTGTTGAATGAGTCTTGTCCACGTATCGGATCCGTTTCAAGGTAGCCAATGTGGTTATCGGTCGCAACAAGTATTTTGAAGGTGTTTTCTTGGTCGTCGTCTTCCATGTTTTTATCTTTGCGTAGTAAATGCAAAATGAGATATTGGACAACACTTTCAAATGTTCCCTACTTTGACCAAATGTGACTGCTAATTTATTTCTGATGAAAAAGTGAAATAAAGGGCGAATGCACTTTCTCTTGATTAAGTCACAATAGACATGTATTAAGCTGGCGTTTGTTTTCTTTTCTTCTTCTTCTTCTTCTTCTTCTTCTTTTTAAGCTTTAGCAGATGGATAAGCTGCCAGCTTTCTTGTTTCAAAAGTAGAGTTAAAAAACCAGTTATTGATTTAAGACACCGACGATCCTGCTTTTTTATTTTTTTTTAATTTTTAATTTTTTGTTTTCGTTGTCAACCTCCCTTGTCATGTCCATTCTCAAAGCATCAAGATGTCTTGTACCCTTACTCAAAAGGGCAGGTCCAAACAGAATCATACAAAGACCACTTGCTCTTAAATATCACCATTTTCGTTTTCTAACAACAACAACAGCGACAGATACACCAATACTAACACCAGTATCACCAAAAACGACTCAAGTCTCCAATGCAGAAGGCAGTATCACCACGGTAATTGAAGAAACTACTGAGAACGAAAATGAAGGCTCGGAAGAACCAAACTATTTGAGCAGAGAGGAACTTGAAGAGGCATGGGACGACTACCTCGAACGATCAAAGCATGAACAAGTGCCTGCCGACGAAATAATGAATCTTGGGCGACAAGTCAAGTATGGTGGTGGAGAAAAGGCAATCATTAGAATCCAAACACTTTTGAAGGACTTGAACGCTCGTAGAGGACTTCGAGAATATCAGCAAGTGTTTGACCAACTGTGCGGTATGCTGATTCACTTGTTTGGCACGATGGGTGACGTAGAATCGGCACATATTGTATTCAACGGACTTGTTGCGTCCAGCAGATATGTAAGGACATCAACAGTCTACACGTTATTTGATGTGATTCGATTGAGTGGAACAAGAAAGGACCTTTTTAAACTACTGGAAACATTAGAGGATCGAAGCCTATTTCCACAAACAGCAGTTTGTTATACACGATTGATAAATGTATTCAGAGCCTTTCACGACTTGCGCAGTTGTAGATTTTACTTTTCTGAAATGCTGAAAAGAGGGCTTGCTACCGGTGAATATCCTTATAGAGTAATGATATTTGCTTATAAAGAGGCGAAGCGACCAGAGGGCGTTATGGACATTTATAACCAGATGAAACATAATAACGTTGAACCATCCCCCGCTCTTTTTGCCGCTGTGTTGGCTGCATTAAAAGAAGGAAAGAAAGGTACACAGGACAAAAACTTTCAAACAGTGGCTGCCGACTTGAAAAATTCAGGGTTACCATTAACTGGATGGACTTATGCGCTCTTGGAGGTGGATCCTAAACAAGCACTGGACGAAATGAACAAGAATGGAACAAGTGCCGGTATGACGGATTATAATGCATTTCTAAGACATTATGTGAAGAGGAATCAAATACAAGACGCCTTGGATATATACAACATATTGAAGAAAGACGAGGGCGTCACTATGGACAAATTCAGTTACACCATCATGATGGATCTTTTAGTAAAGGCACCCGGTCAGACACATCAAGCCGCTTTTGATTTGTACCAAGAAATGAAGGAAAATGACATCAAACCAGACAGACATACGTTTTCTACCTTGCTTTTTGCCTGTAATCAAACTCGTGATTTAAGCCGTGCTGTGCAATACTTTGAAGAAATGGAAAGCCTTAATATCAAGCCCAATATTTTCTCATTTAATGCCATGTTTGGTGTTATTTCTGTTGTCGACATGCCTAGTTCAAACCGCTGGGACTTATTGAAACACACATGGGAAAAGATGTCTTTGTGTCATGTCGCTCCTGATACGCGCACTTACAACAATTACCTTGCGGCCATTGCAAGACTGGTGCAACCCGTTCAAAATGACCCTGATTCCTCTGAGGACAGTTTACTATGGCCAAAGCCGGAAGAACAAGTGCCAAGACCTGTCAAGGAGATTCTGGAGACATATCGTCATATGAGGACAGCTAACCATGAACAAGGCATTGTACCTGACTTTATGACCTATACCATAGTCATTGCAGCTTTATGCAAGGGAGGCCAGCTACGATCCGCTCTAAAGGTGTACGATGATACTAAACTGACCGATTACAAACTACCCTCAACAACATACAACCACATTATGATATCACTCGAAAACGCAGGCAAGCCATCGGAAGTCATGAACATCTGGCATGATATGCGCATTCGTGAGGTATTACCTGATAGCAATGGCTATGAGATTGTACTAGACGTTTGTGAGCAAATGGGTCTTGCTGACTCACTTGCCATGATTCGTCAACAGCGTAAATTCGATGCCGATAGACTTTTAGGATTAGAACAAATGCGTAGTGAGCGCATAAATAAAGCATAGTAGGATTTTTTTATTCGATATTTTCAGCCACATTTGTTATATTGTGACTGACTATCATTTCGCTTTTTTTCATTATGCCATTTTCGGACATGTCTTTTTTTTTCTTTTTTTTTTTAATCTTTTTATTTTGGTTTTCATTGTTTTAGATCATTCAACTTGATTAAAAACACATATACATACACAATGTTGCGTACAATGTAAATACTAAAAAATAGCACATAGTAAAGTGTACTGACAACTAACAACTATTTTAGTAAAGCAAAAAATGCCCGTGCCAAGCGCTTCTTGAAGAACCGTGAAGCAAAGGTTCATGAAAACCCAAAATCAACCTTGCTCTTGAGAGGCTCCACCACAAGTCAGATCATCACCGATGCATTGAAGGATTTGGTAAGAAAGTGCATTGTATTTAGTGTCACCCTGCTTCTAACAAAAAAAATGTAAAATTTTATATTATTATCAGTATGCTTTAAAACGTGCAAATGCAGTCTACTTTTCCAAGAAGAATGAAATCAAGCCCTTTGAAGATGATGAAAAGCTCGAGTTTTTCTCGCAAAAGAATGATGCTGCTTTGATGGTAGTGGGCAGTCACTCCAAGAAGAGACCCAACAATCTTACATTTATTCGCATGTACAATCACCAATTGTTGGATATGTTTGAACTTGGTATCGACAAAGCACAATGTATGAGTTCTATTCCTGTAAGTATAGAATATATCAGTACATAAATATATAAACTAAGCGACTTTATCCTGTCAATATAGGGTGCCAAGTGTTCCTTGGGTATAAAGCCTGTCATGGTTTTTAACGGAGATCGTTTCGAATCTGATCCTGTTTATAAAAGCTTAAAGAACTATTTCCTCGACTTTTTCAACGGAGAAGTCACTACCGCTGTCAACTTGGCCGGACTCGAACATGTCATCAGTGTCACTGCCACTCCAGAAGGACCCATTCACTTCCGCAGTTATACCATTAGCTTCAAAAAGAGTGGATCAAAGACACCTCGTGTCGAGTTGGAGGAAATGGGCCCTAATTACGACTTTACTGTGAGACGTACATCGGTTGCTAAGCCCGAAGTATGGAAATCAGCAATTCGTGTGCCCAAGGAAATTAAGCATAAAAAGGTCAAGAACATCGAAGTCGATGAGATGGGCGATAAATATGGTCGTATTCACTTGGGTAAGCAGGATCTCAATAAGATTCAGACCAGAAAGATGAAGGGTTTGAAGAGAGGTGCAGAGGACAACAATGATGATGCATCAAAAAAACAAAGAGTAGAAGAGGAGGACGATGAAGAATAAACATTTATATTCGAGATTTACATATAATTTAAAAAAAAAACAAAAAAACAAAAAAAAAAAAACAATTACACGCACTTTTTTTTATTATTACCTTGCACAACAACCCAACTTGTAAAAATACTTCATTTTGCTTTTTTCTCAATAAGAAAATAAAGAAAAATATTTTATTGTTATTATTACTATTACTATTATTGATCCTATAGTATATATTGTGTGTATTTCTCTTTTTCTAAGTTTTTTTTATTTTATTTTATTGTGATTTCTTTGAGCCTGCCATAACAAGACGATACTCTGCGTACTTTTCACGGACTTCATCACGGAGTGAAATGGCTTTGAATACAGCCTGGATACCACTGGCATCGAAACGATCAACATTATAGAGTTGAGAAGCAGTGTATTCTAAACTGTATCCAAGCTTTCCACTCTCATTGGCTTCCTCCAGGTTTGCATAGTATTGCTCCCAGTCTAAAATGGTACCGACAGGATACCTTATTGTTATAGCTATAATTAGTATAACAGGATATAATGCTATATATAATAAATAAGCTTACTTTGTTCCTTCTGTTTCATATTTATAGACACGGACCGCTGGATTCTGTTGTGGTATAACCGAAGGTGCATTGTAAAGCACATTCTTTACCGAGTAGAGTTTGAGCTCTTCGGCAGTCATGGGTACCTCTTCTTCTCCCAAGGCGGCTACACGAGTATAAACATCTTTGCCATTTTCTTGTAAAACAGCAGTCAATTGATCATCTAAAAAAATAAATGGGTGAATAAACAGTTACATAACATGTTATATATTGGCTTACAGTTAAAATGGCCAGAGAAATGGCCGATAATCACATCGGAATAAGTTCCTAGAAGACCGTAATAGTATGTATAGCATTTCTCTTTAAAAAAATGTTTGTCCTTTTTGCTATTTGGCGGTACATGCGCACTTAATCACACATATAAATATGCAAGGTTAGTATTTGGACTGCATATTCTGATAATAAAACAAAAAAAATAAAAACATCTTGTCTCCTTACATAATATAAACATTGGTACCATCTCGGCGAGCCTGCTCCAATTTATACTGCAACCAGGATAAATGGATTTGGCCAAAGCTACCTTGAACATCGCAATCTTGATCAAGTAGGTCGTTTTTCTTGATAAAGGCCATCGTGTTTGTACTAATCACTCGAAGTTTGTTGGGTATGATGTCTTGTTGATAGAAACCTCCGGCATTAAAGTCGTCATTAAAGTTTAAATGAAACGGGGACCAAAGATCAGCAAACTCTCTAAACTGACCGTCGTTCAATTTGACATTGTTGTTATCAAATACATCATTATTTCCTATAACTGGAAACTGATAAACAATATTATTTTTTCGGTTAGCTGCTGTAACAATTGCATTTATTACAAACTTACCACACGACCAAAAGTTTTGGAAAACTGATTTATTAGTTGTTTCTGAATATCTATAACCTGCTTTTTAGTACGAGGGAACTTTTTATCACGATCCTAATAAAATGATGTCTATGAGTACTATCTCTTTTTTTTGTAAAGAATTTAAAAAAAAAAAAAGTTACATGTCTAGCTGAATCACCAGTATAAATTACGAAATCAGCTTCAGGGACCTTCTCTTTTAGGAACTCAAACGTAGCATCAATCTATAATAGCACTTGTTAGCACTCTAGTTCTGATAATAGTAACTATTGGTATTTATATGTGTTTACCAGGGCTTTAGGAGAATCGCATTTAGATCCCAAAGCACCAAAATATCCTGCAGTTCCTTTCCTAAGATCACCATCTTTTCTATGACAATGACTTTTAACTGAAGCACCTTCGAGATAGTCAGGATCAAAGTGAAGATCTTAACATGGTGATATTATGGTTAGTGCTTGTTATTGACTCTTTTTTTTTTATTTTATTTTAAAAAAACAGCAATTTAAAGTTTGGTCTTTGTGTACCTGTCAAATGAATAAACTTTCCTGACAGGTTCTGAGTTCGTTTATGAAGAGGTATAATCATATCACAGATCACCTGTCCTGTTAAAAACAGTACACCAATGGTAGTTTTACTTAATATTCGCATCTTTGATTATTATTAATAATATCAAATAAAAGACAAAAGAAAAAGAGAATATAAGAAAAAGGAAGAGAAAAGAAGAAGAAAAACATGTATTGATTATTTATTTTATGTATAAAAAGGGAGAGAGAGAGAGAGAGAGAGAGAAACAGAGAGCGAGGACACTACTGCATTGTTAGTCTTATGAAAAC
The DNA here is from genome assembly GCA_024139405.1 of Backusella mclennaniae. Taxonomy (NCBI): domain Eukaryota; kingdom Fungi; phylum Mucoromycota; class Mucoromycetes; order Mucorales; family Backusellaceae; genus Backusella; species Backusella mclennaniae. The sequence goes on along the minus strand of VCJL01001805.1, from coordinate 3,463 downwards.
AAGACGTCAGGTGTTATGATGCATTCAGAAGACATGTCCCTTTTTTATTATTTCTCTTTCCCTCTTGTTAAAAGTGAACAACAATGATATTTAATGCTA